>BPLT01000159.1:587500-765000 GCA_019656295.1 Rhododendron mucronatum var. ripense | reverse complement strand
TTGTTCAATCGTTTTTGACTATGTGGTAGCATTCGTATAATGTTGCTAGCGTTTGAGGGTCCAGGTCTCTATCTTTACGGTGTCTGCTAGATCTTTCAGGTATGTTTGTTATATATCTATCTGGTATCGTGAGAAGTTCTACTTTTCTGCGAAGGATTATGTCCATCTATTTGCCAAAAACTAGATGAAAAGCATATTAATTACCTATGGTGGTGAAGCACCTTATTTTGCCATCTTTTTCGGATATGGACCTAACGTCTTTCTTGATGTTGGCTTCTTACAATCCACTAGCTGCATGCTGTCTCTGTCTCACGATGTTGGTATTTTTTGGACATTTTGATTTTTCAATGGAACAAGTGTTAAATGCATGCCTCCATTCAAAATGAGCATTGATTTCCATTATTACCCTTAGAATCCCATTTTGTAAAGACTTTTTCAGATGACTTTTTAAGTAGGGCTAATATATTAAGACATTGCAAAATGGACTAGAGGACGAAGGTTATGTGGATGAAGGGAGTACTTGAAATGACTAACGTCCAAAAACAGGTGATATCACTTGGATGCCTTCGAATGAAGTTGTTACGTTTCATGGAGTGTACTATGTACTCAGTACACATTACATTAAATCGTGTTATGTAGTACATCAAAGGTGGGCACTTCAAAGCATGCTACACCTGCCCGATGTAACATGGTATCTCTTTGTATTTTGCCACTACTTCCTATTTGTAAATCACGGATTCATGTGTAATTATTCATGATGATGATCGAATAATTCCTCCACAAATCACAGCTTTCCCTTGAAATTCTCTTCTTTAATAATTAGCATTTGACGCTTCCAATCGAATGAGAAAAAATAACGAGTACCAAAGAACCGATGAAGACGTCGCTGGAGTCCTTGCAACAAAGGCATCGCCTGCAGGAGACGTGGAGAGCCAGACCTTGGTGACGGGGTTCAGGGTCCCAGGAATCTTGAGCCGATGAAGAAGAGAGGATTTTTCGAAGGAAGGGTCGTCAGCTCTAAGGGGACCTCGTCAGAGTCGACGTCCTTGGCCATGGGTAAAAAAATCATTACGCAACATAACCAAGCCTACACAGGTTCGAAAAAAATATAATCCACTTAAAGATGAGACGAAACAGAACATAAAAACTAGGGCCGACCTCTGATTTTCTATTTAATCCAAAATTTGTTTTCAACTAAGGAGTATTTCTATTTGGGTGGGTTGCGGCTCCTAGTATTGAGCTTAGTTTTGTTTTGGGCCTCAGTCGAGTTGGGCCGACAGTAGTAGGCAATATGGAAAGTCCCAGCTTTATCTCTCAACGCTGCGCACAGTCTCATATACACGGAGTATGAGTCTTTTCCACTCTCTCTGTGTATTTTCCTTTTTTAACTCCGCGGCTTAAGATCCGAGGAGTTTGGCAAACCCCAACCCTAGAAAATCAGATCGACCGCGCTCTCTCCTCTCTCAGCAACGCTTCTCTCTTTCTCTCTCTCGCTTCATCAATTCTCACCGATCTTTAACTGTTATCAAGTATACTTTTTTTTTTCTTTTCCGTCTCTTTCTTTATATCTGCTTATCTTCGTATGCAAATCTATATGAGGATTCGATTCATCTGGTAGACACTATGTTGTAAAGATGTGTTATTCTTCTCGAAGTTCCTTGATTTTTTTCTGGATTAAAGATCTACGTCGATGTTGCTGTAGCTGCCTGATTTCTTTTGATTACAAGCTCTATAAGATAATTCTGCCCGTGAAAATTGTGGTTTACGTTCTGATCTACGTAAAAATTGTGGTTTACGTTCTGATGTACGTAAAAATTGGTGCTTTATGTAGTTAATGGATTTTTTCTTTGAGAGAATTTTGTAGTTGAATAAAAGTTTGATAAGGGGAAAATAGGTTGGAGGAGATATGGAGGATTAGTGGTAGAGCTTAGTCAAGAATGGTTTGGGGTAAGAGACCTAGAGTTGTCAGGCGAAGACGGAAGCTCTGGATTTAGATCCCGTTTTGCTTGATGTGGCTTATTTGGGGAGAGCAGAATAGTAGTTAGTTTGATGGGGTGGAGAGGCTAATAATAGTCTTTTGCTCTGTTGTCTGCGTTGTTTGGAGTAGAGGGAGTGTAATCTTACCCTTGGCTTATCTTGATATGATAGATATTTTTGGAGTATAGACTGGTTTGCCATGGAGTATCGGGTTTTTTGCGTATATTGGTTTTTTTTTTTTTTTTTCTCCTTTTATAGGTTTTCTGGTGTTTTGAGCCTTTTAATTTTAGGCCTTTTTTTTGTACATGGGTGGCATCCATTTGATGTCTTTCCTTTAAATATATTGGTTTAAAAAAAACAGAGGTGGGGGTCCAATTGCTGCAACCATGTTCTGAGTTCCCTTGATAGATTTGTAGAACACATGAGCTTATTTTGATGCACATAGATATGTTAAGTGATTTGTAGGATATGTGAGTGGTGTATCCATAATTTTAATGCCTGCTTAGTATATCTTTTTGTTATTACCTATACTAGCATCTTCTAATGCCTCTCGAGTGTGCATTCTCAAGCTGTCAAGCGACACTTGTAAAATTCAACCTCAGAGAGAAATTCCATTAGATTGACATGTTTTTTTTTTTTTTTTTTTTCCAGTGGAAAGTCTCAACTTTGTTGATTTGGTTTGAAATAGTCTCTTGTTTTGTTGATAAATTTTCCGTTTCACGTACATTCGTTTTTATTAATTTCTGGATTGAAGGTCTATGTATGTTTCTGTAGATGCTTGATTTTTTCTGTTTACATGTTCTTTTATATGATCCTTGTTTTCTCCCGTGAAAATTGTGTTTTAGATTGGTGCTTTACGTAGTTAAAGAATTGTGTAAGAGAAAATTGGAAAAAAGGTTGTAGAGTAGACATTGAGTGGTAGAGCTGATTCAAGAATGGCTTGGGGCCAGAGTGGGTTGTTGAAGATGGAAGCTCTGGATTTTGATTGTGCTTTGCATTTTGATTGTGCTTTGCATGATGTGGCTTATTTGGAGGGAGCGAAATAGTAGATATTTTGATGTGGTGCAGAGGCCTGTGTTTGGGCTTAAAAGTATTTTCCTCTGTGTTATAGATAATTAAGAGTTGAGAGAGTGTAATCATACCCTTTGACCAGTTTCTTGGTATGATCGATATTTTTTTGGAGTACAGGCTACAGGGTGAGTCAATGAAGTATAGGGCTTTTGCCACAGATTGTTTTTTAGGCCTTATGTTTTTTGGGGGTTTTTTCTGATTTGCCTTCTTTTGTACATAGGTGGCAATGTGGCATCCCCTTGATGTTTTCTACATGGTTGGCATCCCCTTGATGTCTTTTATATAAATTTATTGACTATCATAAAACGAAATAATTGAGGTGTGGGGCAAGGTGCTGCAACCTTGTCCTCTGATGTTCCCTTAATAGATTTGTACCCCCTGGCTTATTCTGATGCACATGGATTTACAAAGCGAATTCCAGGATTGGTGAATTGTGTTATCGGGTATCAAGAAATCCAATACGCATTTAGTTTATCGTTATATGATTTATGAACCCTATAGTCAAGAATAGTTTAGTGATATAGCTTAGTCAAGAATAGTTTGGGGCTAGAGTTGTCAGGCGAAGACAGAAGCTCTGGATTTAGATCCCGTTTTGTTGATGTGGCTTATTTGGGGAGAGCAGAATAGTAGTTAGTTTGATGGGGTGGAGAGGCCAATAGTCTTTTGCTCTGTTGTCTGCGTAGTTTGGAGTAGAGGGAGTGTAATCCTACCCTTGGCCTATTTCTTGATATGATAGATATTTTTGGAGTAGAGACTGGTTTGCCATGGAGTATCGGGTCTTTTGTACATGGGTGGCATCCATTTGATGTCTTTCCTTTAAATATATTGGTTTAAAAAATGGAGGTGGGGGTCCAATTGCTGCAACCATGTTCTGAGTTCCCTTGAGATTTGTAGAACACATGAGCTTATTTTGATGCACATAGATATGTTAACTGATTTGTAGGATACGTGAGTGGTATCCATAATTTTAATGCCTGCTTAGTATATCTTTTTGTGATTATGAACCCTATACTAGCATCTTCTAATGCCTCTCGAGTCTGCATTCTCAAGCCGTCAAGCGACACTTGTAAATTCAACCTCAGTGAGAAATTCCGTTCGATTGCCGTGTTTTTTTTTTCCCAGTGGAAAGTCTCAACTTTGTTGATTTGGTTTGAAATAGTCTCTTGTTTTGTTGATAAATTCTCCGTTTCACGTGCATTGGTTTTTATTAATTTCTGGATTGAAGGTCTATGTATGTTTCTGTAGATGCTTGATTTTTTCTGTTTACATGTTCTTTTATACGATACTTGTTTTCTCCCATGAAAATTGTGCTTTAGATTGGTGCTTTACGTAGTTAATGAATTGTGTAAGAGAAAATTGGAAAAAAAGGTTGTAGACATGGAGTATTGGTGGTAGAGCTGATTCAAGAATGGCTCGGGGCCAGAGTGGGTTGATGAAGACGGAAGCTCTGGATTTTGATTGTGCTTTGCATGATGTGGCTTATTTGGAGGGAGTGAAATCGTAGATATTTTGATGTGGTGGAGAGGCATGTGTTTGGGCTTAAAAGTATTTTCCTCTGTGTTATGGATAATTAAGAGTTGAGAGAGTGTAATCATACCCTTTGACCAATTTCTTGGTATGATAGATATTTTTATGGAGTACAGATCACAGGGTGAGTCAATGAAGTATAGGGCTTTTGCCATAGATTTTTTTTTTTTTTTTGGTGGGGGTTTCGGTTTCTGTTTTTGGCCTCCTTTTGTACATTGGCAATGTGGCATCCTATGTAGCTCGGACACGGACACGGCAATTCTAAAAAATGGGGATACGGACACGGCGGGGGGCACGCCAAGTGTATAAATAAATAAA
The DNA here is from genome assembly GCA_019656295.1 of Rhododendron mucronatum var. ripense. Taxonomy (NCBI): domain Eukaryota; kingdom Viridiplantae; phylum Streptophyta; class Magnoliopsida; order Ericales; family Ericaceae; genus Rhododendron; species Rhododendron mucronatum. The sequence continues at coordinate 760,107 of BPLT01000159.1, read as the reverse complement.
AAATAAATATATGTACATATATAAAAAAAAATTATGAACAATTGTATATGAATAATTTCACAAATTGTATAAATTTTTTTCAAAGGCATTATTACAGTTTAACCCAAATGTTTTGAATAATTTCGTATTTACCCCCCAAAAATTTTAAAAATATTATATTTTGACCCCCAGCCGTGTCCCTGGCGTGTCCCCTATCAAAAAATAATAGAAATTATTGGTGGCGTGTCCAATACGTGTCCCGTTGTTCAATATGTAGACACAACGCCCTTTTCAAGTGTCGGTGCTACATAGGTGGCATCTACATGGTTGGCATCCCCTTGATGTCTCTTACATAAATTTATTGACTATCATAAAACAAAATAATTAAGGTGTGGTGCAAGACTGCAAGGTGCTGCAACCTTGTCCTCTGATGTTCCCTTAATAGATTTGTACCCCCTGGCTTATTCTGATGCACATGGATTTACAAAGCGAATTCCAGGATTGGTGAATTGTGTTATCGGGTACCAAGAATTCCAATACGCATTTAGTTTATCGTTATATGATTTATGAACCCTATACTAGCACCTTGTCAACGCCACTCGATTCCGCATTGATACTTTTCAAGCCAGAGGGTTTTTCCCCACATCCACTCCCTCTACTTTCAAAATTGAACATGAGAGAGCAATTGCATTTCATTCCACATGGTTTTTGTTAATCACTGGGAGATACAAGTCTCTGGTGGTTTGGTTTGAAGAATCGAAATAGTGTCTCCTTTTTTATGTTAAATTGGGCTTCTTGTACGCTGAAGCTGTTATTTGACATCTTTGTAAGGTGCTACTAAACTAGTTAGCATACTGTATGTATCTGTTTGTGGTGGCAGTGGTGCCAACTATAAACAGCTGTTTCGATTTTTTTGGTCACATCATTCGATTTAGCTTTACAATGGATAATTCTTTAGACTGTGAACCTGACTGAGTTGCAGAGTTTCAATAGTTACTGGTTCAATTTCATGATCATACTTGGTGGTGAGTTGGAAGCTTTTCCATGAAATTGTGCTTATTGATTGCTTTATTTTCCTATTCATTGCAGACATGGCTGGCTTGGCTCCCGAGGGTTCTCAGTTTGATACTCGTCAATATGATACCAAAATGAATGAGTTGTGAGTTCCGGCCCTTTGGTTTATTAAACAATTATTGTAATGACTGACAGTAAGATGGGTTTTCAGCTCTCCCTGTCTCTTTTCCCTTCTCCTCCTTGTGTGCAACAATAATTTTCATTTTGGTTATGTGGTTCTGTTAATTGGTGGGTACAGGTACAGACTAGGCACAGGTGATGCAGAAGAATTCTTCACGTCATATGATGAAGTTTATGACAGTTTTGATGCAATGGGATTACAAGAAAATCTCCTGAGGGGCATCTACGCTTACGGTATATTTTTGTATTCTGAAAAACTTAACATGGAACAATTAGCTTGCACGATAAGTTTCTATGGAATTAAATGGAGTTTCCTTTATTGGTGGATTTTCCATGTGCCCATATAGCTTTTGCCCTGTTCGATAATTAACCATCTGGTTGGAGCTTTTCCATTTTTACATAGCTATAGCTTCATTTGGTGGTTCTGAGCCCTTCTGGTAACTTTAATATTTGAAAGTTTTTTTTCTGAATTATCTTTGAAGTAAAGATGGAGCCAGAGGGGGGACCAGTAGGGGCGGTCGCCCCCGCTACAATTGTTGAAAAACCTTACTATTACATTGAAAAAAGAAAATTTATCATTAAATTATATAGGCTCGCCCCCCTCCAGAGATGTAGCTTGTCCCCCTCCAGTTTTTGTTTAAAAAATTTAATAGTAACAGCTTTAATATTTTCCGAGCCATGAAACAACTTTTTCCTAAAATATTCTTAATGAGGTTTAACTACAATCCTTTTATAAACAAACTAAGTAAAAGCTATGGGCTATATTTAAATAAAATAGTAAGTAATGGGTTAATATTGTCATTTAATCAAATAGGAGTACTAATTTGTACTAACATTGTTGTCTCTCTTTATTTTAATTTTTTGGATTGGGTATATTCTCTCCCCCCCAACGCAAAAATTCTGGCTCCTTCCCTGCTTTGAAGGTTTTGAGAAGCCATCCGCAATTCAGCAAAGGGGAATAGTTCCATTCTGTAAAGGACTAGATGTTATTCAACAAGCACAGTCTGGAACGGGGAAAACAGCCACTTTCTGCTCTGGGGTCCTGCAGCAGCTGGACTATAACATAGTTGAGTGTCAGGCTTTGGTTCTTGCACCCACTCGTGAACTGGCCCAACAAATTGAGAAGGTTATGCGGGCACTGGGTGACTATCTTGGGGTGAAGGTTCATGCTTGTGTGGGAGGGACCAGTGTGCGCGAGGATCAGCGCATTCTCTCAAGTGGGGTTCATGTTGTTGTTGGTACTCCTGGTCGAGTATTTGACATGTTGCGGAGACAGTCACTTCTGTTTACATCCTAAAAGTGCCGCCCAATGAAAAAATTCCACGTGGCCCCGAGCGGTACGGCGGTTGCATAAAACCTGTCCCAGTCGAGTACCAATTACAGAGGATTGCGGGAGTTAAAAGGGACACTGTTTAATAGCAAACGGTGTCGTTTTAGAATAAACCGGTGTCGTTTTAGCAGTATTTAAACAATGGTTTTGGAGGTGATGGATCTAACCGTTAAATTGGACTTCACAATCATCGAACGGTGTCCTCGCTGCCCTGTTTTATAAGTGAGGTTAGGTGCAATTGCAGGGAATCATTTTGGAAGGCAAGCACGTTGCATTAATTCACGTTGCTTGAAAATAGGAATCACGATCCAGGAAGTGGCCATGAACACCATGATCGAAGCGAGCAGGGGAAGAAGGAATTCTGGAAGTATCAAGATAACCGTTCGAAGACCCCCCTCAACCGTTTTATGTGGCCAACGTGGGTATCAATCGAAGACGTGGGGATCGAAGGCAAGTTCAGCGTCTATAAATAGAAGAAGCAATTGAAGAGAAAGGGACGAGACAAAATCCATATCATCTGACAATTCATACAAAATGATTGCTCAGAGATCTATCTTAGATTAGTTTTAGTTTAGAATAGGGTCTTTTTTGTAAGTTGAAGGCTTATTTGCATGTAAGACTACTTTCGATTAAATTCAAGTTTTCTTATTTCTTTTAAGTTCTTTCCTTACCAAAGAATAGTTGTTTGCAAGTTCGCTTTTGATTAAATTCAGTGTGCTTGCATTTCTTTATTATTCTTGATAGAATCTTAAGAGTGTTTGTATACAAACTTACCTTTGATTAAATTCAGGTTCGTTTGTGTTCAATCATCTTTTCTGATTTCGAAGCGCGTCAATCTTTTATTTGGTTGATACCTTAAGGAAAAATCCTCTTAGTTGAGGTAATCGAACGGATAACACAATTGCCTGATTGAAATTAGTTGTTTCAAATCATTTTGAAAAGAGTAATTTCTTCTTTGAAGTTATTTCTTTTCTGGCACGCCCGCACACAATTATTTGTCGATTGATTTGAGTTAATTCAGCCCAAACAATTTTTGGCACGCCCGGTGGGACTCGAGGGTGTCAAAATGCCAAGGCTTCGAAAGCAGATAGGGACACCTGTTGGTGGTCAAGTGCCAGAGGAACAAGCTGTGCCAGAACAGGCCACGGAACAGGGAACGCCTATGAATCATGAGTTTCCCCAATTGGCTCCCGAAATGGGAGAGCTTCCTTATGAGGAGCCTTCTTATGAAGTACCTCCTTATGAAGGGCCTCCAAATTTCCAAACGGGACAAGCCAGTGGTAAAAACCATGATAAGGAGGAAATGTTCAGAGAAATGATGATAGCTTTCCGAGAGATGGCTCAAACCCAAAGAGCCATGATCAAAAGCATAAGAAGTAGGTTGCCCAACTTAGAGGTAACAAGAAACAGTCCAGGGAATATTGGGCTAGATGATCATGCTAATTCAACTACTCACCAAAGTCCCTTCGAAGGAAGGCTTGGAGAGGATGTTGGTCAGGGTAAGATAAGGTCTAGAAAGGGCAAGGAAAAAATGTATCCAGAGGAAATACCACAATCTTGGTATGAGCCCTTGAAGCCTACAAAGCCTGTCTTCGAAATCCCAGACCAATCCCATGGAATTCCTATTGGAATTCCAAGAAATGTTAGAGACAGGCAAAGCGTTAATCCTCTCTTCGAACCCACACTTGGGGGATGGGAGGATGATGTAGAGCTAGAACGAGGTTATAGGCCTGAGAAAACGAGGGATAACGCACAGCCTTCTCGTCAAAGTCTCCCAAACACCAAAAATCCCACCACAGTGGTTTATGGAGGCCATAGGCCTGCTCGGGTGAACACTACGGCCAACCCAATGCAGCAACCTTGGTATGGGAGATTTCCCAGAGAAAACCAAGAGGATTTTAACACTATAAGGGAAACGCATAGAGATGACTTGGTAGAACCAAATCCACCGGTAGGAAATCAAGAACAAAATTTCCTTGTAGGCAATCCAATACTAAGAGACCAAGTTATGGATCTCATACAAGAAGTTTGTGGGCCTCGAACTCGGGGGGTACAACCTCAAATCTATAGAAAACCATATCCAGAATGGATTGATACAACATTCCAGATCCCTAGAGAATTTAAAATCCCAGACTTTACTTTGTTTTATGGAGATGGGAGACAATCTTCTATAGAACATATTGCTAGGTTTTCTGCCCAATGTAAGAACTTGGCTCAGAATGGTTTCATGAAGTTGAAATTGTTCCCAAATTCTTTGTCTGGGCCAGCTTTTGCATGGTATACAAATTTGCCTGCAGAGTCGATAACAAGTTGGTTTCAAATGGAAGAGGCATTTCATGCACAATTCTTTAATGCTGAACCTGAAGTCTCTATGGCAGACTTAGCTAGGTTAAAACAGAAACCAGATGAAAAGGTAGCAGATTTCATATCTAGGTTCAAAAGGGCTAAAACCAAGTGCAAACTCCATCTGCCAGAGGCAGAGTTTGTGAGATTAGCACAAGATGGTTTAGAAAGGGAGCTTCGAAAGAGGTTTGATTCCACAGAATTTAGAGACTTTGCAGATCTAACCTACAAAGTTGCTAGATATGAATCACTGCTAGAGGAAGATATGGATAGGCATAATTCCTCTTACCCAACATACTATAGGGATCCTAATTATGAAATAGATGCTGCTGAAATTATAGAGCACGAACCTTGTGTTTGTGAGCCCTTAATTCAGAAGAATGTCTCTCTTGGGCAGAAGTTCAAACAAAAGGAAATTACTAAAGTATATTCTTTTGATATATCTAAAGCTGATGAGATCTTTGACTTCTTGCTAAGAAAGAAAATCATTAAGCTGCCTTTGAATATGAAACTGCCCACAGTGGAAGAAAAGAATGGAAAGACCTATTGCAAATGGCATGATTCTTGGTCTCATTCAACTAAATCTTGTAATGTTTTTCGTGACAGAATTCAGGAACAAATCAAGAAAGGAAGAATCAAATTCCCTGAAAAGACTATGGGGATAGATGCAGTGCCTTTTCCAAAGGTAGAAGAGGTCAACACCAGTGTGCCCTCCTTACTGGCTCAAACTGTCAAGAAGTATTGGCAAGACAAAGAAGCACCAGTGAACATGAATACTGTTCAATACGGAAGGGGCAAGCCATACGCTGGCCACCCTCGAGGCATGGGAGCGAGGCCAAGGTCCTATAGGCGAGCCAATGATGGTTTTTCTTTGCAGAAATTCCCAGGTAATAATCACCTGCCTATGCTAGAAGCCTCATTTTTGGAGTGCCTGTGTGTAGGATGCAGGGCCAACTATTTGGTTTTCAAGGACTTGGATAGAAAGGGCGTGAGTTTTTTCCCAAAAGAAATGGGGATGAAAAGAATGACCCCAGTTCAAGCAAAGCCAAGTGACAGCAAGTCTTGGTTGACACCAAAAAGGGACATGCCTACTAGCCCTGTTCCAGCTATTCACAGAAGGGAGCTGCCACCTTCGAAGAAGGCCAATATTGGCCAAACATCGAAGGCGCAAGAAGAGGCTAAAAAAGAAGAATTTACCTTGGTGAAGGGGGTTCCTGACTGGTTTCTGAAGCAAGTTAAACCCGATTTGTTCCAAGGATACAAAGGTTCAAACAGGAATGCAAGCAGAACTTTCAAGCCACCAGTTTCGAACTCTGGCAACTGGGTGTTGATTAGGGATCCCAAGTCTCAATTACCACAGATGGTTCCATTGCTCTCAAGAACTCAAAAGAGAAAGCTCCAGAGGAAGTATACGCTCTTCCAGTCAGGAGAATCTTCAACGGGGGAAGAATCAAGCAGATGGGCAAAACCTAATCCACGGTTCGATAGGATCGAAAGGGACCCAGAGGAATTTCGAACCCAGTATCACGAGAGGGAGACTTTGGAAAAGGTTCCCTCTGCTATGCTCGAAGAGGATTTTGATCCGCCTTCTCCTAACTCGCTAGCTAGTTATCAGACTGGTTTGCTCGAGGCCATGGTAGTGGAACAACAGGGGATGGAAGGAACCTTTTCCCCTATGGAGGTATCCACACAAGAATTCGAAAAGAAGGATGCTGAGGAGATCGAAGCAGTTAAACCAATCAAAGAAGTGGCTACAATCCAATTTGGAGATCAGCCAGAAGTACAAGTTAATATGGTTTATCCAAGTTCTATGGATTTCTTCTCAAATGGTCAGACGTTCAAAGATCAAGATACTGCTTGGTCGAACTTGGGTGAGCCAGAGAATTCTGAAGAAACTCTGAGTGATAAGGAGTTAAATATCATATGCAACGACTGTGACTTGAAAGAAGTATCTCAGATCGAGATGGGTAAGAACTTGGTACGTGAAATTGAGCAGAATCAAGAAAGTTTGGAGGTAAGCTCAAAAGAAAGTGCTTGTTTCGTGTCAGATTCCATGTCCGACGTCGAATACCCCCTGGTAATAGATTTACATTATGTGGAAATTTCATATCCATTTAAACTGCCTACTAATGCAATGAGACAGCATTTGCGTCCATTGTATATCACTGCACACTTTGATGGAGTCCCACTTAACAGAATCTTGGTGGATAATGGGGCTGCGGTGAACATTTTGCCTTTCCAAACTCTGAAAAAGTTAGGAAAAGGAAAAGCAAAATTGATTCCAACCAGCACATCCATTGCAGGATTTACTGGGGAAAGCCAACATGCCAGGGGAATCATCTCCATTAGATTGGCAGTAGGAGGAATAGAAACTGATACTGTTTTCTTTGTAGTTGACACATATGCTAAATATAATGCTTTATTGGGAAGGGATTGGATTCATGTTAACGGATGTATTCCTTCCTCTATGCATCAGGAATTAATGATTGTTAAGTATGACAAAGGCAAAGAAGTGGGTGTTGAAGGAGTCAAAGCTGATCCACATCCATTTGGTGCCACGGCAAATTTTGCTGAAGCAGAAATGTACAAATCAGATGTAGTTCCTTTGAGTGAACTACTTCAAGCAGCCACCTACCCAGCCAACGAGATGGAACTGGGGGAATTGGCAGAGCTGAAATCGAAGCTGAAACAAGCTGTTGATTATGAATCAGACACCCCAAAAGATGATGCTGCTTGGATGTGAATCCAAGAGAGAGGCCGAAGAGGAAGCCAACTCATTGGCTTTAGTAAAGTATGTTGCTCTGGGGGTCGAACAGAAGATCCAAGAAGAGAACATATGGGAAGAGGTTATACAGAACGATAACCCTCATGTGAAAAAAATCCAACTCACTTCTGAGGAACAGGTTGAATCACAAGATCTGTTGGAAGAAGTAAGGTTGGGAGATGCACAAAATCCCAACCCAGTGCTTATTAATAAACAACTTGAACCTGGTATGAAAGCTGAATTGGTAGCACTATTGAAAGCAAATAAGGAATGCTTTGCATGGAGTTACAAGGAACTACCTGGCTTGGACAGGGGATTGGTGGAGCATAGGTTACCTATCAAGCCACAATTCAAACCTGTGAAACAACCGACTAGGAAGATGAGTCCAGAAACTATTGCAGGTGTTAAAAAGGAAATGCAGAGGCTTCTAGATGCAGGCTTCATTAGAACAGCCAGGTATGTCGAATGGCTATCTAATATAGTTCCAGTCCCTAAAAAGAATGGAACTATCAGAATCTGTGTTGATTTTCGAAACCTAAATACTGCGACTCCTAAGGATGAATACCCAATGCCTAATGTGGATACACTTGTGGACAGTTCTGCTGGCCACAAGATATTGTCTGTTTTAGATGGGCATTCAGGGTACAATCAAATCTGCATAGCAGAAGAAGATGTGCATAAAACAGCATTTGCCTGCCCAGGTAACATTGGCATCTTCGAATGGGTTAAAATGCCATTTGGGCTAAAGAATGCTGGGGCAACATATCAAAGAGCAATGAACACTATATTTCATGACTTAGTGGGAACTTTTCTGGAGTGTTACATAGATGATATCATTGTGAAGTCAAACTCTGATGAGGATCATCTACAACACCTAGAAAAGACATTTCAACAAATGAAACGCTATCAGCTGAAGTTAAATCCAGAGAAATGTGCTTTTGGAGTATCAGCTGGGAAGTTTTTAGGATATCTAGTTCACAGCAAAGGAATACAGGTTGACAGAAACAAAGCTAAGGCCATCATTGAGGCTAAACCACCTTCTACTAAGAAGGAGTTGCAAAGGTTTCTAGGTCAATTAAATTTCCTTCGAAGATTTGTATCTAATACTGCAGGAAAAACTAAAATTTTCTCTTCTTTGTTGAAACTGAAGGAAGGGGAAGAATTCAAGTGGTCAGAGGAGCATGATGAAGCCTTCGAAGCCATCAAAAGATACTTAACCAACCCTCCTGTATTGGCGCCTCCCATTGAAGGAAAGCCAGTAAAGTTGTACTTAGCTGCAACGCAAGATTCAATAGGAGTTCTGTTGGCTCAAGACAATGAGGATGGCAAGGAAAGATCAGTTTATTATCTTAGTAGGTTTTTAAACTCTTGTGAATGCAAGTATGCTGCAGTAGAGAAACTATGTTTAGCTTTATTTTATGCTTCTAAGAAACTCAGGCATTATATGTTGCCTAGAATAACTTATGTTATTTCTCAAACTGATGTAATTAAGCACATGCTTTCTAAACCAGTGCTTAGTGGGAAGATTGGGAAATGGATAGTATCTTTAATTGAGTTTTGTCTTGAGTATGTGCCTCAAAAGTCGATAAAAGGCCAAGCATTGGCCAATTTTTTGGCCGATCATCCAAATGAGTGTGAGGCACCAAGAACATTGGAAGCTAGTACATTGGAAATCAGGCCATGGAGATTATGGTTCGATGGATCAAGAACTATTCAGATGGCTGGAGTGGGCATAATTCTGGAGTCCCCCCAAGGCTTGAAAACCAAATATGGTTTTCGACTCAGTGAGGGACAATGTTCCAATAACCAGGCAGAATATGAAGCCTTGATTATTGGACTAGAAATTTTGCTTAAATTAAGGGTTAGTGTTGCTGAAATCTTTGGAGATTCTCAGTTAGTGATTAACCAACTAAATGGACAGTTTAAATGTGCCAGTCCAGCGCTGATAACTTATTATCAACATGCCAAGAAGTTGATGAATCAATTCTATATGCTTACTTTAACTTATATCCCTAGATTCTTTAATGAAGAGGCTGACGAAATAGCTCAAAGAGCGTCTGGCTACAAAGTTTTATCAGAAATTGACAAGGAATTTTGTCAATTAACTTTGAGGAAATCCCTGCCTATGTTACACAATAGATTGATGGATTTCGAAGTATTCAAAGTCGATGCTTTAACTCATCAAAACGCTGATTGGAGGCAAGCATTGATTGAATACCTAACCAAGCCAGATAGTGTTGCAGATAAGGCAACCAAGTTGAAAGCAATGAACTATATAATGTATAATAATGAGCTATTCAAGAGAGGAATGGATGGTCTTCTTTTGAAATGCTTGAGCAAAGTAAATGCATTTAAAGTAATGGCTGAAGTGCATGAAGGAATCTGTGGAGCACATCAAGCTGGCATAAAAATGAGATGGTTAATAAGGAGATACGGGTATTATTGGCCCACCATCCTCAAAGATTGTATAGATTATGCAAAGGGGTGTCAAGCCTGTCAAAAAACAGGTCCACTCAAGCATTTGCCAGTCACAGATTTGCAATATGTAATAAAACCATGGCCCTTTAGGGGATGGGCTATGGACATGATTGGAATGATTTATCCTCCTTCATTGGAAAAGCATAAATTTATCCTAGTGGCTACTGATTATTTCACAAAATGGGTAGAAGCCCAAGCTTGTCAGGAGGTCAAACAAACCCACGTGATAGATTTCATAAAAGGGATCATATACAGGTTTGGGAGTCCTCAAACGATAACAGTGGACAATGGTTCCATATTCGAAGGACGATTGGTGAAGGATTTCGCCACGAATCATGGAATTTCATTAATATATACTAGTACTTACTATGCTCAGTCCAATGGTCAAGCAGAATCAACTAACAAAATTATCAAGAAGGGGATCCAAAAAATGGTGGATCAAAACCCAGAAATTTGGCATGATCTGTTACTTGATGTGTTATGGGCATATAGGAATACAAAAAGGACTAGTACGGGTACCACACCATTTGCACTAACATATGGGCATGACGCTGTGCTACCCATGGAGATCACTGTAAGATCCCAGCGAGTAGCATGTCAAAATGATTTAGATATAGGATCTTATCATCAGGCCATGCACATGGAATTGGAAGATATTGATGAGGCTAGAATAAAAGCCTTAAACCAGATTATGTTACAAAAGGCAAGAATAGCCAGAAGTTATAACAAAAAAGTGGCTCTTCGAAGCTTCGATGAAGGAGACCTCGTATGGAAAGTTATCCTCCCTATTAGAGATAGGAGAGTTAAAAAGGATGGATTAGGGAAATGGGCACCAACATGGAATGGGCCTTTTCAAATCCATAGGGTCTTAAAAGGGGGAGCTTACCATTTGAGAAATTTGAATGGATATGTTCATCGAAGGAAGATAAATGGAAGACATCTGAAAGTTTATGTTCCTCCCATATGGGAGTCCTTCCACAAGCGGTAGTGTAAATCAGTTTGGTTACACATTTGTGTTTCTGACTGGCTGATTTAGTGTTGAGTGGTTTGATGCTAAAAGCTTTTCTATAAAAGTTACCTTTAGCATTCGAAGTCACAAATAAGTTACCATAATACCAATCGAAGCTATAAAGATTCAAGAGTAGCCAAGCAAGAGTTTCATTTCATTAATAAAAAAAAAAACAGACCCAAGCAGGTCTAAGTACAAAACAGACCCAAGTAGGTCTGAACAAAAACAAAAAAAAAAAAAGCAAAAATGAAGACCATTGGTGATCTTCATAGTCCCAAAGGAGAATCTTCAAGAGGATCCTCCCTCTGGGGGACTTTTTGCCTCATGGGCCGAGAGGACGGTCGAAAGATCATCCCAGGTCCTAGCCAAGCAGAGGCGTGAAGCTGTTTCCACGCACACCAGCTGACTTCGAAGCTGAGTGATCTCACTTCGAAGGGCCTGGGACTCAGCGTGGGCGTCCCTCTTCAGCTCCATGATCATGTTGGTCAGGTTGGCCAATTGACTCATGAGATCAGCAAGATTTGGGTGGTTCTCAGCCATGTTTGTTTGAAAGAGATGCTGTGATCTATTGACGTCCAGATGTATTTATAACCCAAAGAAATACGGGGAATCCGTCTCATTTATTACCAGTATTAAATTGGTTGCAGACGCATAGAGCCTGGAAGGTGAAGGGTTTGAGAGCGTTAGGCGTCATACGTCAAGAGTATATGATCTTTTACAACTTACGAGGAGACGGCTAAGAAGCTACTGGAATTAAATGAGTTAGTTGGAGCGATTGGAATTATACTAACTTAGTTTTCGAAGCATCAATACACTTCGAAGCAAAAGTAATAAATAGACATGGAGTAAAGGAGCACAGTATTGGAAAGAAGATTTCTGTTTGTCTCTTCTTTCATGCTATCATGTTTTCATTAATAACATTAAATAGAAAGGGATGGCTAAGAACACCAGTTTATTGGTCAAAGCCATTAGGATAAGATCGGTACATTGGTAAATAATTTCTTTGCTCATAACAGTTACACAGAAGGTTACATTGGGGAACCTATCTAGGGCCTAATAATACCATGGAAGAAGATCCCTAGGGATCAACCAACCGAGATACAAAGACTTGAACCAAGCTTCATTGGAACTTGATTTTCTATCTCCTTACAAGCTCCATTGGTAGGGAGATAGAGCTCAAAGCCCATTCTTGTCTTCGAAGCAACAGCCCGGTACAGACACATCATGAGTGTTGATGTGTCTATACCTAAGGGCTTTAGGGTTCAAGGGAAATATCATGAGAGTTGATGTGGCTATGTTTCGAAGTTTTTCTTCACAAATACAAAATGAGGCTTCATAATGGTTATCGTTCTTGTAGCCTTACTGGAAAGCGTGGTTTGAATGATGCTACGGTAAGGAGAAATGGAGAAGATGATCGGTGAGTTTTTTCTTTCCCCAGAGACCTCTATTTATATTAGTAGATAGTCATTTATGGCTCTTTAAGATACGGTAGGTGAGGAGTTGGCACAGTAAGCTTTTGAGCAAGGAAAGGTACGAACTAGTGTTGATCGTAATTACAGTTGTACTTATCCCAAAAATGAATAAAAAGTACAAGCTACGTGAAGTTACAAAAAGGGGCTTATTACATCATGAATGGATGGTTAGTAGCCCTCGAAGAGGAATTAGAATTAGTATCCAAAATTGAAGAATGGACAGCTCTTCTTCTCTGTTCCTCTCGAAGAGAAGGAATAAGCTGTGGAAGTGTTGACTCATCTCGTAATGCTTCATCTTCAAGCTCTGGAAAGCCATTCGAAGCTTCAGCTATCTCTTCCCTGACCTTCTTCATTTCTTCTTGTAACCACTTCATCTTCTTGTCAAGTTCTGAAAGTTTATCCTTTCGGGCTTGATAAAGAGACAGACGAGAAGCAATCTCAAGTGCTTTGGCTTCCAATTTGTTGGTTTTCCCAATGGTTGTGCCAATGCTCTCAGACAAGAAGTGATTATAAGCAATCAATTCACTAAATTGTTTAAGATGCTGTTGAAGAGTGAAGTTGATTGAAGAAGGGAGTCCTTGGGAAAGAAGCAAGGCCTGATAACATACCTCGAAGTTATAGGTTAAACTATGTTCAAGCAAAGCAGGAAGTCCTAAATGATTTAAAGATTTCAGAAAACTTTTTAGTGTTAAAACTTCCTCCTTTGAAAGAACATGTTTAATTCTAAAGGAAGGTAAGTCAGAAGGCATGGAAGGGCTCAAAAGTTGTTGAAGGCTTTCGAGAGAATTCGAAGAGGAAGGAAGGATGGGTTCAGCAATCTGGTTACAAAATTTTCCCAATTGGCTCTTGAAGAGGGATATATCAAAAACCACTAACGGCAAGTCAATTGGAGCAGAGGAAGATGTGGGATGATCTTCAGGAAAAAGGGCCATATCTGTTCCCTGCATGAGGATTAGAAGGTTAAGTAGAATGTAAAACAAGAAAGGAAAGGTATGATTGAGTATCAAGAGTACCTGATCTGAGGAGGAGGCCAAACTGGAGCCTTGAACCTCAGCACTTCTAAGAATATGACCCTTCGAAGCCAAAATAGGGTCCATCCTTAAAGATCCCTCCCCTGAGACCGATAAGGGAGTAAAGGGGAAGTCTCCCTGAAGGATGGGAAGTGGCCCCAGAGTCTTCGAAGGAGCCAAACTGGCCAGTACCTGTGCAAAGGTCGGCTCAGTAAGGAATGACAGCAAAGTGTGCATGTCAATATCCTTTGCAGCAAAATCTTTCTCTATGGAAAGAGCTTGAACAGGGGATGCCTGTGAAAAACAAAAGAAAGTTAGAGTAAATCCTTTCATAATTCGAAATGCGAGTATTCAGAAGAAACCTTGTAAGGAGCATCTGCTGGCATTTGGATTACAGGCTCTATCACTTCTTGTTGAGGGCAGGGAACAAGAGCTAGGTCCAACACCTTAACAGGGGATGCAACTTGAGTCTACAAAGAGGTTAACAGCAAGTCATGAGCATAGGAGACACATGAGAATGTATGCAGTTTAAACTGACTTACCTCTTTTGGGGAGGAAGGCTTCTTAGGAGAAACAGGCCTCTTGGGAGGAGTTGTTTTCCTCACATAACGGAGGGTCTCCTTCACCTGTCTTGTTTCACCTGGTTCGAACTCAAGAATTAGAATTACAGTAAAATCCTCTTATTCTTAAGGGAATATTGAATCACAAATGAGGGAAGAATTTACCCCTTGAGACCAATATCTCTGTGTCACTCTCTGTTTCTTCATCACTGGAAGAAACCTGAGGGCCACGCCTCCTGGTGGTCCTTGTCCTCTTCAAAACTGAAAGGAAAGGGGTAAGAAAGTGACTTGGATAAATGATATGGGGGATTAAAAGATTAATTAGAAGGAAGAAACCAACCTGGAGGTGCAGCTGAGGGTTCAAAATAGTGCTTGGTGGGAATTACTTCTGTAGGCTGGGAAGTGATCTTTCTCTTCTTCGAAGCACTTTCTGAAGAAGAGGTGGCACCTGTAGGGTGGAATGCAGTTAGGTTTGGTTTCAGCAAAAGAGAAGAGATGTTTAGAGACAATTACCTCTTTTTTGTGTTACCCTTGTAGATTGCCTTCTTGGTGGAGAAGGGGGAACGACCATTGCGATTGGGGAGGCTTCGACTGGAGTCAGTCTTTGTTCAACTTCGCCCCTAGCAATATCTTCGATCCCTCCAGCCAAACCAAATTCATTGTCAGAGGAGAAAGATGACAAGTTATCTTTTCCTCCGTGCCCAAACTCAGACTTCTCAAACCCAATGTGGGCTAGAAACTGCTTGAAGGGTTTAATCCCTGAGAGGAAGGAGCAGTTGGAGTACCACCAGTTGTCAAATGCAGGGGTGGTGCGCACTTCAGGTTCCCTGAACTCCTGAGTGATTGTCCTCCTCAATGCATGTCTGGCGTGGGCAAACCCCGTCAGGAATTGGTCAGCCATGATCGGTGATCGTTCAGACATGCAGATATTGGCAAGGCCACAGTAAGGAGTGGGTATGCCTTGAACAAAGTCCAGTTGCCTAGCAAATTGTGCAGGACAATATACCTCTGCATGTGCTATGGACTTGAGGGTATTCGACGAGGAAATGAAGATCTCTCTGCTTGTAAGAATGTTGCCCCATGCTTGGAGAGCTCGAGAGGATCTTCCCTGTCTGTCTGCCAGAATGTCAAACAACCATTCGGGCCCAACAAGAGTAGGGTATGGATTGGGCCACTCCCTATCTGAGGCTAGACCAGCAAAAAAGCAGAGGTAGTACACCAAAGTCTGAGTTGTGTTATCCTCTAGGGTGAACGTAGTTGTCACCATGAACATTGGGCGCTTCGACGACGCCGGCAAGGGATGTGGGTGCTTTGAAGGGACCCAACTCAGGAAAGTAAGCATGAAGCCATAGTTGGATAAACCATTGGGGCCCTCCCTGCGAATAGTTCAAGCCCTTCTGGTAGAAGTCAAACCCAGCTTTGTAGACGTGGCCCAAGAAGTAGGAAGCAAAGTCGAACTCTTCTCCCCTAGCAAGTGCCAGTGCCAATGGAACAAATTCATTCATCACTCTTTTCCCAGAGTGGCAGAAAATGTGTTTGCAGAGGGTGTAGAGAATGTAGGCGAAGAACTCTGTCTCAGTTACTTCTCCTACTAATTTCTTTTCCCTGTGGTAGAACTGGGAAAAGGCTCCGTTGGTGGCAGTCAAACGAGTAAATCCTTCGGGAGGATGGAACTCCTTGGTAGGGTCGAATTGGGGGCCATATGGGATAAGTCCCAGCATTTGGGTAACATCCAGAACTGTGGGTGCCATCATGCCACAGTTAAAGCGAAAGAAATTGAAAGAAGGGTCCCAAAAGGCCAAGGCGGCCTGAATCAGAGAAGGATTTTGTGGGACCCCCCTTCGAAGGAGGGTAATAATTCTTTTTAAACCCACCTTCTCTAAATCGTCCGACTTCGCAGCTAACATACGAGTGGTCCATATCTTCCAATCTTTGTCCAATGTGGGCCAGCAAGGAAAGGATTTCCTTGGGAAGTTTTGCCAAGTCTTGGTCTAAACAAGCTCGAATTTCAGCATCTCCCAACCGAGGGTAATAAAGAGAAAGAGAAGCAGGAATTTCTCCTATAAATTGAGGACCCAAAATATAAGTACCTTCTTCGCTAGGGTTTGGAATGAAGATCCTAGCATCAAGATAGGGCTCTTCAGTCGGTCCTGGTGTTTGTCCTGACACGAACCGTCTCAAGGCCAAAGAGGGAGTAACATGTTCTCGAGTTGCTGGATTACTGGAAGAGGCCATTGATTCAGTTTGGGTTTAGCGTTGTTAAAGAGGAAAAGGAGAGAGGATTCTGTTCTTGAGAGTTTTGAGTTTGAGAGAGTTTGAACGCATTGAGTGTAAGGGGTGGTTTTGAATGAATTCCGCTTTTATACTCCTGCAAGTGGGCCAGGCCTATAGTGGGCCCATACCCTGGGGTCCGCTGGGTTTGGTTTTTTCTCTTTAGTAGAGTTATTATTGTTAGAATTTCTATTTTAACAATAAATCCAAGTCCAGCGTGGAAAGAAAGGGAAATTTCATTGAACAAACCTACTGGATTACAAAGTTGAAATTTACGTATTTACGAAAGGGAAAAAAAAGCAAAACAAGGGAAATCCTAATTCCTATGAAAAGAAATACAAATTAGGCCTTCGAAGGGCCTGAGTGCTGAGAGGTTGCTTTTTTATTCTCAAAGTAATGAGGAAAGGACCAAGTAACAAGACTATGGAACTTGTTCCATGCGAACTGGAGGAATTTCAGCTCCATTTTCCTCATGTCTTCTTTGGAGTCTGACTCCAATTTTTTCTCCAACAAGGGCCTAAAGCAGAGCACCAAAGCTTTGGCTTTCCTTCGAAGCCGAGCTTCCTTTGTTGGACGCTTCATTTGTTGTCTTTTGAAGCGCCTTCGAAGCTTTTTGTCAGCATGGCCTGGCACCACTTCGAAGGACTCAGCAGTGAAGTTATGGATTTGGTCATGCAGCTTCTCAATCCTTTCCTTGGCCAGATCATAATCTTGAAGGGTTTGATCGAAGCAATACGCAGCGGTATTGGCTTCGAGCCATGACTTGATCACTGGTAAGAAGTCCAGGAAGCAGTGGATTTGATAGGAAACCGTGGAGGGGATGGAACATAACACCAATGTCTCACAAGCCCACTTAAAATTAGTTAGTGGAACTTGTTTTTCCAGGGTAGAAATATCCAGGAAAGAGAAGGCTGCCAGGAGTTGTAGAGCTTTACTCTTGTCAGCAGGGTAGATGGAATAACCATATTGCCATTGGAAATGAGGGGTATTGACGGCAAGGTTATTCACCTCATTGAACCAGTCAGGCTCTTCAGGAAGAGGAGCCAGTTTGTTGGTTTCCTCGAAGTTAGCTGGATAATGTGGGGTTTGCACCTCTGTGAGCCAGAGGGACTGTTGGGTTCGAGCCATGCGTTTGAAGTCGCAGTAAGGGGCGGGCCCCAGATAATTTTCCTCTTGTTTCAGGAAAGGGGAAAATTTGAGAGAGGAGTAAATGGATTCGAGCATACCCATGTGAACAGTGTCGTTGCTGCTCAGGGGTAGGAATTGGCTTGCGAACAGAGTTCGAAAGTGATGGAATTTATGAGGTGTAGGATCAGGCTGATCGAACCTGACCAGAATGGTGCCAGAGTTGGTATTGGTAGAGTTTTCTTCCCATGAGCCCCAGTTGGACCCATCGAACGAGTTCGAACGGGTTAAAGAGGAGTCCCAACCTGTGGGAGATGGGTTGGGGGAGTGGAATGTTCGATCCGAAAGGATTTTGCTTGCCAACATTCGAGGAGAGTTTGGAGGAGACATTTGAGGAAAAGGGGTTTGGCAATCAAGATTGTCTAAAATAAGATTAATTTCTGGAAGAGAGTCCATAAATGTAAGACTTCTTAACAGAAAAGACTCAAATTCGAAGGGTTTATGAAGGATAATGTAATTCGTTAAACCCTATCATTAACTGCCATTTATAGGGAAATTATTGTAGCTATCTTTGGGAAGCTCAATAGACGTGCATGGGAATAACATCCTGTCATGCTTCGTGCATCCGAAGTTGAAGGGATGTGGGCAGAGAACGTGTGCCATTAACATTTATTTAGCATAAATAAAATGTTAATGCGGGGGGTGTGTTTACATCCTAAAAGTGCCGCCCAATGAAAAAATTCCACGTGGCCCCGAGCGGTACGGCGGTTGCATAAAACCTGTCCCAGTCGAGTACCAATTACAGAGGATTGCGGGAGTTAAAAGGGACACTGTTTAATAGCAAACGGTGTCGTTTTAGAATAAACCGGTGTCGTTTTAGCAGTATTTAAACAATGGTTTTGGAGGTGATGGATCTAACCGTTAAATTGGACTTCACAATCATCGAACGGTGTCCTCGCTGCCCTGTTTTATAAGTGAGGTTAGGTGCAATTGCAGGGAATCATTTTGGAAGGCAAGCACGTTGCATTAATTCACGTTGCTTGAAAATAGGAATCACGATCCAGGAAGTGGCCATGAACACCATGATCGAAGCGAGCAGGGGAAGAAGGAATTCTGGAAGTATCAAGATAACCGTTCGAAGACCCCCCTCAACCGTTTTATGTGGCCAACGTGGGTATCAATCGAAGACGTGGGGATCGAAGGCAAGTTCAGCGTCTATAAATAGAAGAAGCAATTGAAGAGAAAGGGACGAGACAAAATCCATATCATCTGACAATTCATACAAAATGATTGCTCAGAGATCTATCTTAGATTAGTTTTAGTTTAGAATAGGGTCTTTTTTGTAAGTTGAAGGCTTATTTGCATGTAAGACTACTTTCGATTAAATTCAAGTTTTCTTATTTCTTTTAAGTTCTTTCCTTACCAAAGAATAGTTGTTTGCAAGTTCGCTTTTGATTAAATTCAGTGTGCTTGCATTTCTTTATTATTCTTGATAGAATCTTAAGAGTGTTTGTATACAAACTTACCTTTGATTAAATTCAGGTTCGTTTGTGTTCAATCATCTTTTCTGATTTCGAAGCGCGTCAATCTTTTATTTGGTTGATACCTTAAGGAAAAATCCTCTTAGTTGAGGTAATCGAACGGATAACACAATTGCCTGATTGAAATTAGTTGTTTCAAATCATTTTGAAAAGAGTAATTTCTTCTTTGAAGTTATTTCTTTTCTGGCACGCCCGCACACAATTATTTGTCGATTGATTTGAGTTAATTCAGCCCAAACAACTTCGCCCTGATTACATTAAAATGTTTGTGTTGGATGAAGCTGATGAAATGCTTTCACGTGGTTTCAAGGATCAGGTCTCTAACTTTCTTTGCATATTGGATTTGTTAATCTGCTGTTTTCTATCATTATCAGGCATTGTTACCTAAGAAGCACGGATATGGGTTCGGATACGGGATACAGATACTATACGATAGATACACGGATACGTGATTTTTTCAAAAGGAACGATACGATATACGATACGTTGGATATAAAAGTAAATAAAAAATATATTATATATAATTTTTAATTCCTAAAATTTCATTATTGATTGAAGTTCTCCATTACACAAGTTCACCATTTCACATGTCGAGATATATTTACATACATACACACAACGAATGTCAAGAGAGATATATTTACATACACACGACGAGAGAGAGAGAGTGAGAGAGAGAGAGAGACTTGCATGGTTGTCGAGAGAGAGGATATCATCGGTGTGTTTTTGGTGTCGATTGGTGGGGGAAAAAGAAAAAATATAGTTCTACTTGCAATTTTAACCCATATATTTTAAGCAATAACATATTTACCCTTGCGTGTATCAACACGTATCCGCGCGTATCCAAAACGTATCGGGATACCAGAAAATAATTCTAAAAGCAGCATACTTTAAAAAACAACATATCGGATACGTATCCGAGAGTATCCGCGCGTATCTGAAAGGTATCGGGATACCAAAAAATAATTCTAAAAGGTGGATACTTTAAAAAGTGTATCGGATACGTATCCGGAAAGTATCCGAGAGTATCGGTATCCGATACGGATACGATACGTGATATGGAGGCTGAAATAGAGTATCCGTGCTTCATAGATTGTTACTATTAGATCTTTGTCTAGCTGTTTAGGGATGCAATACCTTTTTGGGAATACCTGTTTACGTTATGCAAACGATTCAATATCTAGGTAGATGAGTAATAATATTTCACCTAACTGCGGGGAAAGGAAACTTCATACTTGGGATGTTTCTTTTAGGGGTGTTCAAGAAAACCGCCCGAACCGTAAAACCGGTCCGATCCGGACCGAACCGTCCTATTTGGTCTGGTTCTGCGGTCAGGTTATGGTTCCAAAAAATAAGACCCGTTAATTTTGGTTCGGTTACTGGTTCTCAATTAAAGAACCGTGGTTAGAACCGGACCGTTTAAAACTAATATATATATATATAAATAAATATATGTGTGTAATTTGGTAGGTTAATCTCTTTCTTGCTAAACTTACTTTACTTAGATATGAAATCTCATTTGTTAGGAAAGTTTTTATTTTCTCAATTCTTTTTCTATTCTAATAGATTACCTTCCTATTTTTTCAATTCTTTGCAACCTTATCTAACGGATTAGTCTTTATAATTTCAATCTCACGTCTCTCTTTCTCACACACTGGAGATAAATTTGGATGCTAATTGGATAGAACAAGAACCGGAACCGAACCAAAACCGGACCGGTTTTGCGGTTTGGTTCTGGTTAGGTTCCACTCATATATAGGTTAGGTTCTGGTTCCCAATTTTCTAAAACCGTTTGAAATGGTCCGGGTACTGGTTCTCTAAAGAACCGGACCAATCCGGATCGTGTACACCCCTAGTTTCTTTTATGTATTTCAGGTGTATTTTGGATTGGTATATCTATGTAACAGTCATAGTTTCTTAAGCTGATCTTGGGGCTACATTGTCCCAGACATGGTTCAATTCAAACTGTTGGAATTTAGGTTTTCTATATCTAATGCATTTTTTTTTTGGTTGCTGTCAGATCTATGATATTTTCCAGTTGCTGCCACCCAAAATCCAGGTTGGGGTGTTCTCTGCCACTATGCCGCCTGAGGCCCTCGAAATCACTAGGAAATTCATGAATAAGCCTGTGAGGATTCTCGTGAAACGTGATGAACTTACTCTTGAGGGTATTAAGCAATTTTATGTCAACGTTGATAAGGAAGAATGGAAGCTTGAAACTCTTTGCGATCTCTATGAAACCTTGGCGATAACCCAAAGTGTCATCTTTGTTAACACCCGGCGCAACGTTGACTGGCTCACTGACAAAATGCGCAGCCGTGATCACACTGTCTCTGCCACCCATGGAGACATGGATCAGAACACGAGAGACATCATCATGCGTGAATTTAGGTCTGGTTCCTCTCGTGTGCTCATTACCACTGATCTCTTGGCCCGTGGTATTGATGTCCAACAAGTCTCTCTTGTGATCAATTATGACCTCCCAACACAGCCAGAGAACTATTTACATCGAATTGGACGTAGTGGACGGTTTGGGAGGAAAGGTGTTGCCATCAATTTCGTAACAAAAGATGATGAGAGGATGCTCTTCGACATCCAGAAGTTCTACAATGTGGTAGTTGAGGAGCTCCCAGCTAACGTTGCTGATCTCCTTTAAGGCGTTTTGATCTGGTGAAGCAAATTGTTTCGTACTTGAAAGTTATTTATCATCGTATTCTTTAGGCATTAAAACCGTGGTTAAGCATGTAAGTGACTGCAATTGCAAGTTTTGTTTGTTTGCTTTTGTGTTGTATGGGTAGTACTTTCAAAATTCAGTGTTTGAACTTCTGCTTTTGAGTTCCCTAGTTGGCTTTTCTGTTTTTATGTATGGGAATGATATTAAATTATGTCTTGCTTTCCTTTGCAGACAGACTGCAGCAGGTAATAGCTGCAATACAGAAGCTTTCTGAATTGCATCTTTGCCTTTGTCGAAGTATATGTTTGGGAATTACTTTCGTTTCGATTCTGCCATATTGGCAGCTCAAGATGTGAAATCAGAAATGTCAGTTTATATTGCTTGATTGTTTAAGTTTCCATCGCCATTGCGAAACGGTGGGAGTTCTCATGTCTCTATTGGCGTATGAGGTGCTTCCATGTTTAACATGAATTTGTGGTTTGGGTTTGAGTTTGAGTTCCATATTTAGCATGAATTTGTGGTTTGGGTTTGAGTTCCGATTGTGTTGGTGTTGGCAACTGTGGCTTCCTTCCCCTACAAGATCCTTATTTTCTGGTCTTTTTCGTTCAATCTTTTTTGACTATGTGGTAGTGTTTATATAATGTTGCTGGCATTTAAGGGTCTGGGTTCTCTATCTTTATGTGTATTCTGGTATGTTTCTTATATTTATCTGGTATTGCTAGCAAGTTCAACCTTTTTGCGTAGGATTATGTCCATCTATTTGCCAAAAACTGGATGACAAGCATATTAACTACCTATGGTGGTGAAGCACCTTATTTTGCCATCTTTTTCGGATATGGACCTAAGGGGTTGTTTGGATGGGGGACTATGAAGGGGTATTAGTAATACCCCTCGTATAGTCCTATATACCTTGGCCCATCACTTAAGTCATGGTTTGGGAACCAAAAAACGATGGGTATTAAGCCCCCTCTTCTCTTATACCCCTTTATACCCCGGCGGGGGGATTATTTATGGGAAGGTTTTGGGATAGTATTAGACAATAGCCCATCATCTTCTATTTTAATTTTTAACTACAAAACAATCTTATTAGACAATAGCTCATCGTCTTCTATTTTAACTACAAAACAATCTTATCCCTCATTTTATCAATTTTCTAAACCAAATACTATTTAATTTCTCTTCTATAATACCTCATCCAAACCAACTACTTTTTAAACCCTCGTCACATCTATGTAGGCCCATTCTTCTTACATAATACTCCATACTATCTTATCTCCCTTCTTAACTAATATTCCAAATTCTTTTTCTGCATCCAAAAGGGCCCTAACATCTTTCTTGATGTTGGCTTCTTATAATTCAATAGCCGCATGCTCCCTCCGTCTCACAATGTTGGTATCTTTTGGGCATTCTGATTTTTTAAGGGGACATGCATTAAATGTGTGTCTCCTTTCAAAATGAGCATTGATTTCCATAACTACCCTTAGAATCCCATTTTGTAAAGACTTTTTCTGGTTTACCTTTTAAGTAGGATTAATATCTTAAGACATTGCAAAGAGGACAAGAGGAATGAACGGTATGGAGACCGAGGGAGTACTTGAAATGACCGGCGGAACAAAAACAGATAATAACACTTGGATGCCCTTGAATGAATTTGTTACCTTCCAAAGAGTATATTACATGCTCAATGCACATTATATTAAATCATGTTATGTAATGTTATGTAGTACATCACGGGTGGGCACTCCAAAACATGGTGCACCTGCCTGATGTAACATGATTGGTATCTCTACTCTTTTTCTATTTTTTCCTAATTGTAAATCACGGATTCACGAGTAATTATTCATCGCTCTCGAAGAATCTTGTAACGTCCTCATTTGGCATTCTAAACCAATCATAGTACGACAAATTTTACGAGCGTGATACCAATAATTAATATTCTTATATTGATAAGTGACGGGATGAGTTATATCATATCATCGTGTGTTGTGGTAGCTCATTGGTTGAGTGTACCACGTTGATAGTTCCATATGATATTACGAGAGTACGATACTATTTTCGTCACTTTTTTTTTTAGACTCGTGAATAAAACTCAGGCTCAAACGGGTAGGGTAGACCTGGCTTTATCCAATTTATTGTTATTTTGTTTAATTCTCCCTAGCTACAATTTATTGTTGGGTGGTCTATATTGGCAGCGGGAAAAGAAGATTAAAGTGTCTCTTTTCATTCCTTTTCCTCTTCTTGAATTAGTTCACACGGCTCTAAGACTAAGGAAAAAAAAGGTTCACCTAAACGGTTTCGATCTGTTTTTGAGAGATGACTTTGAACAAAAAATCCTTTTTTTTTTTGTTCGCATGAAGAAAAGGATGTTCGATGACTGCTCTCTCTTTTTTTTGTCGATGGTCAGGGGCGTCCAAGCCACCTCAACTATTCCTTTTTTGGTCCGATCAAAAGCAAATAAAAGGTTTCACAAGAGATTTTCTCTTTTGGGCCTAATCCTAAAATGTTACTATCAAATTTCGAACTCAGATTGTTCACATGCAGATATTATGTCTTTCCTCTAATATTTGACAAGAAGTAAAACTCAAGGCGAAGTCAATGAAAAAGATTGGAATGTGATTCAGGCTCCACAATGAAACTCAAGGTCGATTTACAACCAAGGAAAGCCCATTCTCATGGGCCAATCAGATAAGGAGATGATTTTCTAATTTGTGTGCTATATACTTTATTATACATTAAAGCATCATAGTTTTTTTCCGCTACTATTTGCAATCACAAATTTCCTAAATACAATTTTATTAATTTTGTGAGGTCTACTTGGGTGGGACGTTTCAAACATATCTGTATTTGGATTGCCTTGTCGCACATATGTTCTCTAATTCTACTTATCAAAAATAAAACTCCCCAAAAAAATCCACAAAAATCTCTCTTCATGGAGAGATTATTCGGTGCTCTTGTGACCTCTTCCTACCACACAATGTTGTGGAGTCTTTATATTTAATCTTGAGTCTCACAGAAATTTGTGATTGAGCAGAGACCTGAAGCACCATGTGACGGTGCCGGGGGGATTGAATAAATTTTCCTCCTCATGACAAGTTGGCCTAAAAAATTCAGTTTGACTAGTCAATTCGTGAATTACAACGGAAATTGGTCTCAGAAAAAATGATTCCACATCTCCCCTTCAATAAATGCATAACGAATCCACATATGCACACACGAGAAATATTTATGAGGGTACAGTCCCCATCACAAGGAGGTGATATACTTATATGGAGCCGAGCGATCTCAGCTGTCTGTTTCAGCATTACATAATTTGGATTAAAAATAATCTATTAATGATAATAAATATTCTATTACTGTTATTAAATAATTTTTAATCCGAATCATTCAAAATACTTTTAAACGATCGAAATTGAGTTCCGTAAACATTTGTTTACCTTGCTTTGTAAGCTGTAAACAAGATTCTCCACAAGAAAAAAACTTTGGGTACAGTATTTAACGGTCTTTGGTCTCCTGCGCGCTTAATTTATGCCCCAACTCCATTGGTCCAACCTGCCAAAACAAGAATACCCAAAACCTGAAACTTTCATATCTTCATCAAATCTCTCACAGAGAAATCCATGGGGGATTACAGATCAAAGTCCTACGCCGATGGCAGGATGCAGGCGCAGACCTACTATGGACAAAGATCCAGTTCGAACTTTCATGAGATGAGGTCTTGCTGTTCATTTGATGCTACTTTTGCACCGCCGCCACTACCGACTCAAGTGGGTGGCGTGAGAGAGATGAAGTTGAAGAAAGCCAAGAGCACTACTGGGTCTTCTTGGAGGTTCAATGATCCAGAGTTGCAGAGGAAGAAGAGGGTTGCTAGCTACAAGGCTTATTCTGTTGAAGACAAAGTCAAAGGGTCCTTGAGGAAAAGCTTCAAGTGGATCAAGGATAGGTACAACCATGTGGTTTATGGGTGGAGGTGAAATTTCTTGATTTTGATCTGATAATTCTTGGGTTTCTTGTTTTGTGCCTGATAACTGTTGGATGTATTATCACGGGCAAATACCATAAGAACTCATGATTTGGGTTTTTCCGGATAATAAAGTAGAACTCTTCTTTTGTCATTTTTGTTATTGGTAATATTAATTTGTTTTGGGATTCTTTTTTTTTCCGAGATAGAGCAAGAACTTCAATCGATGAAATAAAAAGTTACAATTTACACGGGATACAAAGCATAAACAAACAAGAGCTAGCTACATAAGAATAGACAAAACAACACTAGTTCTGTCCAAAATATGTTGTTCTCCTATAACTGGATGGTGCGGAAAGTATGAAATAGCTCTCCAAGCCAATCGGTGGGCATGGTCAATATCATTGCGTTGTACCTTCGAGATCCTACAGAAAGAAGGCTTGTAAATCTCCACTGATTATGAATTCTTTAGGTGCATTCTCCAGTGATTAATTGCTTGCAGCTTCTTACATATGTTCATTAGTTTATTTGAAATGATTCTTTGCAAAAAAATTCTCTTGTCATTTTTTTTATTGGTAATTGTTGTTTTGTGACCCTTTAGGGTTGAAATCTTAGTATGGTGGTGAGGTAAACACAAGCTAAATCTTACGTTTTGGGCTCTGATTACAAACTCATGACCTCTTTTTACTTGTTCATTTTGGATTTGATTTCAAGTTGAATGATTCTTTGTGAATTCTTGTTGGCGGTTTACAAGGGTGTTGAGGCTGCTAGTTATGAGAATATGCCAGGGTGATTCCATTCGTAATCGTGGTTAACGGTGCAATCATCAAAATTAACTTCAATTCTTAGCTAATTTCTTTCCAAACTTGATTTTCTGTGTGAAGTTTCAACTAATTTCTTTTCAAACTTGATTTTCTCACTTTAATTTTTTGTTTGTTTGTTTGGCTGTTTGAGCACAGCTGATTTCTCTCCTTCCTCTTATCTTCTATTTGTTTGGTATCTAGATATATACTAGGAGGTTGACAATGGAATTATCAATACTGATGGCTTGGCATGATTAATGTTCCTGTTTTTCTAATGTTTGGTTTGACATTTGGTGACTGCTTTTGTGGAGCATTGACTTTCTAGACTTTCTGTGCGCTTGTGCTAGTGTGGCGTGGAGCAAAGTGGAGGTGCAGATAAATTGCCTTTGAAATTACATAAATTGAATACTATGCTTGGTTTGAATATTATGATGTTAGGTCGATATGATACACCCCACCAGGAAGTATTGCTTTGTCACGCCATTATTTGTTGGAATTTTCACTGCACCAACGTCGCCATAGAAGCTAAGATCCCACCATGTATGGGTAGTGTTAGGAGGAACTACGGGGACTTGAACTTAATTAGGCCTTGTTCAGCCAAGTTCAAGTTTCCAAACCACTTACAATGTGGATCTCTCTCTCTCTCTCTCTCTCTCTCTCTCTCTCTCTCTCTCTCTCTCTCTGAAATGGGCGCCACTTGTTTGGCCTAGCGTTTTGCTTATGTTTGTCCCTTGCCCCTGGATTTTCTATAGAAAAAATTACGCAAAGACCCCCTCATTTATATCTATTTTAACGGACACCCCCTAACGTTTAAAATCTCCCAAAGAGACCCCCTCATATACGTGAAATGAAAAAATTGCTAGCTCTGTTAACGGAATGACAAAAATGACAATTCTAACCCTTGAAATTGCCCATACTGACCCCCTCATCTATGATAATTAACCAATTCAAAACCCATGTTCCAAATCCTTCGTCCCAATTCTGATTTTCCATTTTGCAGACCCAAACCTGGACTATGAAGGATGTGGAGGCTGTCGATAGTTGCTAGAGCTATGAAGCTTTGTTGGATTCAAGATTGAGATTTTGAGGGCCTCATAAACAGCTCCCCCCCCCCCCCCCCCCCCCCCCCCCCCCCCCTCTCTCTCTCTCTATTATATATCTCGATAAAGTTCGAACCCAATTTTGCACGCTCTCTCTCTTAAAACTCCTCTGTTTTTCATGATCAGAAGTTGTTAACCCAGGTTTCCAATTGAAAGTGCCCATTGATGGAAGAAGATGAAGAGATATGTTGTGGTTTGGAGAGAGAGAGAGAGAGAGAGAGAGAGAGAGAGAGAGGATGGGGATGAGGAGAAGAGGGTTATGTTTGTATGTAACCAACAAAGGTATTTTTGTCCAAATGATAACATTTGCCCTAGAGATCCAACATTATTTAACAGATATTTAGAAATAGGTATAGATGACGGGGTCTTTATGTAATTTCACCTTTTCTATAACCTCAATGGCATACCTACAAAATTTATCTTATCATTCATTAATTTACCCCCTTAAGAATCTACTCTGTTGCCCTAAGTACTTGAAACTTTTAACTTATCAAACTAACCCACATGAACTTGAGGATTTTTGTATGTAGAATTTATTGATTTTATGCTACAATTTGGATTTCATGGAAAGTTAGGGCTTTTGATTTCTTTAGTATGCAAAATATACTTCAATTTCGTATTGGATTTTGATTCTAATTTAACTAGATAGCGCTTTTGGTTTTCAAGAAATCACGGTACTTGATTTTGAAAAACTATTTGTGAGGTCATGATTAATAAGTGGCCCCTAAGTCAAATTCATGGATCCGGCCACTACTATTTGTTGCATAAGATACATTGCATATCGAGGATAATATAATTATTATTTATATTTTTTGACATCATTTAGTTATTTATGCTAGTAGTTTGTGGTTGACTCAATTATAAATTTGTAATTGGCAGAATCACATTAGGTGATTGACGTAGATATGCTAATAGTTTGTGTAACACCCGCTGCTTTGGTTATGATAGTGATTAATTTTAGGCCTTTTTCAGATGAAGTTTCACTGTATGGGTTTATTTTTTATTGTTTGTGTTGCTTTTCTTTGCTTGTTGCTAAGGGGTAGATTAAGATTTATTTTCACTTGACATCTTGTCAGCTATTTTTGTGTTATTTTTGTTTTTTATTCAAAAAAATCGAAAGGTTGCGCGATAAGTTGAACTATTTGGAGTAGCAGTAGAAGAGTCTTGTTCACTCTTTAAAGCTCTCACTATGTTTTCCATTTTCTATTGTGCTGATTTTGTCTTATATTAGTTTGTTTCAAGAAATTTTCTTTGTTGATCACAAAGAATAGTCCTCATGTTACCTTAATGCAGTGACTTAGTTCTCAGGAGTGGGTCATCTTTTCCATTATAATGGGAAAGTATTACTATTTGATTTCATGGGTCCTACAGCTCCATTAAATGTGTCAGCAAAATGAATATTGAAACTAAATGGATTTATATTCCTTTCTCATGAAGGGTATCTTTCACTAGACAAAACCTCTAGGGGTGTCAGTGAAATTTAGCCAACAACCCTTTTAATATTCTTTCATTTCTCTTGTGACTTCAATGAAACCATGTGTCTAGTTGTAAGGTCTTCTTGTAGCCCAGAAGTTGATGTAAAAAATGTTTCCATCTCCCAAAGCAAAGCTTGTTGCTATTTGCGTGACTAGATTCTTCCAAATCTTCAAAGGCACGATTGATTGTTGGATTATTTATAAAAATGATTGCATAAGATGGGATTAAGGATGAGAATAGCGAGGATAAATAGGGCCAAGTTATGAATAATAGATGAGATTATATGAATGCTAAAATTACCTGTACCATGTTTGTTTCGGGTGAGGAAAGAGAATAAGAATGATTTTTGACTGTTGAACGAGGGAAACCTAATCCAGTTGGGGCGGGCTAGTTAATTACCATCCCAAGGTGGTATTTGTTAGTATCCCACACAGGGAACTATTTCATGAGATAATTAGATGCTATCCAGTCCTCCATTAAATACTATGTGCGTCAAACACCTAATTACAAATAAAGAAAAACATGTGGGTCCCATTCTCTTAATTCCTACCCCTTTTTAGTCCCTGCAATTAAAAAAGCCCTTAGTGTGCTAATTTGAAAGGAAGGTACCATATCACCGTACACAAAGTACACATTAAATTCATAATGCACTACATCGGTCTCCCCATGCTACAAAAATAAAGTGGCTATACAGTGGAAAAAATTACTTCTTTTTTGTGTATGTATATTTTGAAAAGTATGAATAGAAAATGACTATAGTTTTTTTATTTGTTCTTCAGACTAAATGCTTGAATTTCAAACTCTTTGTGAGGAAAACTTAAAAATCAATTATCATATAAATATGTGAAACTCCAAGTTCTAAGTTTCGGCCTCCCCTATATGTAAATTCTAGCGCCGTCCTTGCCACATTTCACCATTTTTACCGGAAATTTCCACTCCTACTGGACTCTAACTTGGTTCCACATGTCAAAGATTGACGTGACGAAAA
This sequence comes from Rhododendron mucronatum var. ripense, assembly GCA_019656295.1. Classification (NCBI taxonomy): domain Eukaryota; kingdom Viridiplantae; phylum Streptophyta; class Magnoliopsida; order Ericales; family Ericaceae; genus Rhododendron; species Rhododendron mucronatum. The sequence goes on along the minus strand of BPLT01000159.1, from coordinate 730,032 downwards.
TTGTAAACTTTCCCACTTATTCAATATAAAAGCAATGCCCCACGCGATACACGGTGAATAACTACATAAATGTTAAAATTATTTTGTGTTTAATGGCATTATTGGTCATAAACTAATTTACCATTAAATATAGAGATTCTATAAAGAAATAAAATTTGACCACGGTTTTTTCTTCCTTCCACGTGAAAAAAAAACATAGAGGAAAGAGGAATATAAGCGGTTAGACGTGAATTTTTATTTAAATTCACACTTGGTTGAATTCCCCTTCCATTCCCCCAACTTAATGTACCCGTATCAAGTTTTTTTAATAAAACGTTAATTGTGCCCATAAAAAAGAAAAAGAGAGAAAATGCCGTATGTCATACTCGGGCTTAGTATATACGAGATAGATACCCTTGCAAGTAATGAGCAACCAATGATGTGCAGCCAATATAATTCATGTCAAGCTTTCCACTTAGGGTAAATATCACTGACACCTCCGAGGTTTTCCTTAAGTACATATGCCCCCTCAACATTTGGGAAATGATTTTTGGCCCCTGAGGTTTGGTGCTGCATTGCAATTACACCAAAGAGTTAGTCAACAACAGATACATCAATTGTTTAAACTTTTGAAATGCTTATTTTAATATAACTAAAAAAAACCCTATGGCTACACCAAATGCACACTGAAAAGGATTTGAACATTTGGGTGGGACTCTGAGGTGTGTCTACTCATAGTGTTTTTTATAATTAAACAAAAGTTTTAACAGTTGACCTAATTGTTGACTCATGGTTGGGTACAATTGAAATGCAGCACCAAATCTAAGGGGGTCAAAAATCATTTTTCAAACACAGAGAGGGCATCTGTACTTAAGGAAAATCTCGAGGGTGTCAATGATATTTACCCTTCTACTACCTTGAGATAAACAATGGCAGGATAATGTATTGTCCTATGGGAATGTTCCCCGCGTTGGGTACACCAACACCAAATCCATCAGACTAAAAAAGGTCATTTGCCACGGCTCGCCTCCACGAGATCAAGCAGACCGCCCTCAGGAATTGAGTGGAAATGTGAACTAGATTGTCCTCAGGGTAGTAACCTTGATGCAAGATGCCTTTGGCGGCGTAACGGTGTAGGAAATACTTTATTATGCCCGAATACTAACTAAGAAACCTTAGTTTGCCCTCAAGCAATGAATGAACCGAATGATTTTGAACGAGTTGAAACCTATGGAGGTAAACGGTTTATATAGGGTGAATTCGCAGAAGAAAAATACAAAGTTTTCGATGTGGGACTATGAAAAATACTGAAAACACGGAGTTTAAGGTGGCATAACACAAAACGACGCCGAACCAACTCACGAAGGCTGGCCTGACTTTGGTCCTTTCCATGGGCCTGGGCCAGCCTTGCTTAGTTCGGGTTTGGTTCGGGTTCGTTCTGATGTGTTTTGGGCTGATTTTTAGGTCAAAATTAACAACGATTTGGGCTAAAAATAGGACTTTAATGTGCTAAAAATAAATTGTTTGATGGATTAAAGATACTCAGCATTTTCAAAAGAATATTTTAAAATGGAACACAACACAATTTAAAAGAAAGTTTTCAACTTGATAAAAATATTTTGAAGGAAACGATGAAAGGCTATCTTTGAACATCAATACATCAAGATCACTTTTCTAGGATAACCATAATTAAAAGCAACATTCTCATCATTGGGCGGCCGCTTGGTCAGAGGCCGAAGCGTTATAGATTACCTAATGGGGTGTCTACAGGCAGGTATTCGTAAAGTCGGGTTCCCATATGCCGCCAATAGCTTGCAATTGTAAAAGACATCATCTTTCTATTGCTAAAAATTGGGATGTAGCACATGTTGCGGCCATTTAGAAGTTCAATGAGATCATCGGTGTTGACGTAGCAACAAAGGAAGTCGTCCATGTGAATTAGGCATTTTAGATTGAGAAACAATTTACTTTTAATTTGTTAGTAAGGTTTTTTTTTTCTTTCATGTGTACTATTAAACAATGTGTTCTAATGTTATGAAAATTGGATGATTTCTTTGCATGTAGTTTTTAGATTGTCAAGGGAACTCTTATATTGTATTTTTGTTTGAAAACTTATAGTTGTTAAGTCTGTGACATTCTGTTCGGAAATTATAATCCCAATAGTGGTATAGAAATCAGATATTAAAGTCCTAAAATGGGTACAAATTTCAGATATTGTTTTTCAAAAATATTGATCAAATTCGAACATTAGTATCCGAATGGTGTCTCATTCTATCTCATAGTTGTCATTCTATTCAGAAATAAAAATCCAAGTAATGGTATACAAATAAGATATTAAAGTCCGAAAATGGATGTAAATTTTGGATATTTGTTTCTGAAATAAATAGTATCCTAATGATATTTGTTTCGGATATTCTTCCTAGTAAAACGTGTTCGTGTCCAAAAACTCAATGACACATGCCATTTTTCTATAATAAAAATGGATTATTTGGAGTAAAATTCTTTATCGGTACACATGCTAGTAGGACTATTAAATGACACAAGAGATTCTTTCAAATAATATAACGGATTTTGTGTTAGAAATTTTCCGACATGACTATTCAATGACACTTGAGATTCTCTCAAACAATGCAACGGGTAATTTGTAGTAGAAAATGAATTTTTTGGAGTAAAGTTATTCCTCATCAAATGTGCTGACAGGACTATTCATTGACAAGATTCTTTCAAATAATACAACGGATTTTGTGTAGGAAATTTTTCGACATAACTATTCAATGACACCTGAGATTCTCTCAAATAATGCAACGAGTAATCTGTAGTAGGAATGGATTTTTTGGAGCAAAATTCTTCCTCGTCAAACATGCTGACAGTGACAGGACTATTAATTGATACTTGAGATTCTTTTCAAATAATGCAACGGATTTTCTGTAGTAAAAAATGGATTTTTTGGAGCAAATTTCTCTCTGACACCTGAGATTCTTTCAAATAATACAACCGATTTTCTGGAGCAAATTTTCTGACATGACTATTCAATGAATGTGAGATTGTTTGAAATAACGCAACGGGTTTTTTGGAGAAAAATTCCCGACATGATTATTAAATGACAATGACACTTGAGATTCCTTTCAAATAATTGATTGCAGCCCTTTCGGTAGTCGTTGAAGTTTACCAAACGGCCGTCAAATTCAATTATTTATTAACCGGACTACAACTAAAGATTTGGATAGTATAGTGAGAAAGTCCGAGTCGATCCACAGGGAGCTCGAATATAGCTTGTTTGGATTGTAGAAGTAAGGGTTTGTGGCGTTAAGACGGCCAACTTTGATTTTCCTTTGCAATGTGAGAAATACTCTTATGAAAAAGACTAGAAAATGAGTTTGAACTAAATTAAACAAGCGGCAAGGCCTAGAAGCTCCTAACACCCATAACTTAGGCCATCCAACCTTTCTCAATGAAAACACGGTTGCATTGCACGGCTTAGGCTATCAACCGGAAGATTTAGCTAAGAAAATGGTTAGACTTGATATAGAGTTTGAATAACAAGCTAAACACAAGGCGTGACATCGCTCTCGGAACCATGTGAGCAAGCACATGATCACCGGAGATTAACAACGCCAAGACTTGAATTCAAACCAAATATCAAGGTCAAGAACTAGAAGTATAGTTTGGAAAGCGAGCAAGTTCTTTGGTTCTTTCGGCAAACACGAGGCGAGACATAGCTCACGGAACCATATGAGCGAGCATATGATCACCGGAGGTTAACATCGACAAGTTTTGTTACATAAAAGGCAAACCACGCACATTTCCAAACCAAACCTCAAGTCTTATGCTGAGAAGGGCAAGATTAACATAAGTCACGAGGTGTTAATCACCCCATGGCCAAGCCTAAAAGACTACTCAAACATAATGAAAAGACTAGAAAGCTTGCTTAAGGAAGAAAACATGATTAATCGATAGAAATGAAAATAAACTTGATATTAAGGAGAATCTAAAGCGTAGCTACAACATTAACAAACGGGAAATTAACAAACAACTAAGACTTACCAAGGTTCTTGAAAGAAATGACTTAAAACTTAAAAGACATTAATGGAGTTCTCTCCTAGAGAGAGAACTTAAACTAGGACATAAAGTAGATATGTGTAAAGTGAGAGAGAGGTGAGTATTTATACAACTCAGCCTTTTCTCCCCTCAAAATATCCCTGAACTTGCCAAAAGTGGCAAGTATTCCATAAATGGAAAGTCCAAAAAGCAGTAAAAATATCTGCTGAAGACCAATGTTATCGATACCATAAACAAAAGGTATCGATAACATCCTTCAAATGATTCCCCGGAGAATATTGTTATCGATAACTCCAACAAAATGTTATCGATACCCTTGCTTCTGGACAATTTCTGGACCAAAATGGGACCAATGTTATCGATAACTAATGGAATGTTATCGATAACATCTTGCAAAATTGTAGGTTTCAGGCTCAGGCTTCAGCTTCAGCAAACAGCTTCCAGCAACTATTCAGCTTCTCAGCACTTATTTTCATTCTCTAAAGTTAAGTAAAGGCTACATTTTAAACCTTTCTTTTACCTTTCCTTTACTTTAATTTATTTAATGAAAATAAGAAAGTACCCCCCATTTGGAAACAATGGCATTAGCAGAATTTCATGATTCCATTTAGATCAAAATGTCAACCCCCCACTTTTAGTACAAAACAGAAATCTGCACATTTTTCTCAAGAGAAAATGACTCAAAACATGACCTTGCTCTTCGAATAAAACCTTGTAACTTTGAAGTTACTCTTAGAAAAATTCAAGGATCAATTACCGCCATTTTTTATCTCGAAAATCGAAACTTTTTCAAAATGTCATTTTTCCATACTTAGATAGATTTTAGGGGGCCGACAGGGTCTTCGGGTACTTGGAAGCTTCCGGAGCATTCCTTTGCCTCAAAACACGCCTTATTTGCACATTTTACCTGAAACTACTAAAAGCACACCTTACATGCAATATCGCTATGAAAGCTTAATAAACGTAAGACGAAACAACATAAAACGGGACTAGTCGCACCAAATATCTGCAATAATGGGTGCTTATCAATAATGCAATGGGTTTTTTGGAGCAATAAAATGGGGGGTTTTGGAGCAAAATTTCGTTATTATAACCTGTGCCCGTGCATGCTCAATTCTATGAACTACTATCCTCTATCATTCCTTATCAAGTCTCTATCAAAGTTTTCCTTATTATAACCCATGCGAAACCACTTTTACGAACTACTATAGGTGCATCATTCCTTATTAAGTCTCTATCAATGAGGAAACAACCGGCCATCCAAAATCATTGTAGAATGGAAGATTCATCGGCTTATTTTGAAGATTACACAAAACATATTACTACTAACATGGTGAGTTATTTTTTCGAACATATTTTCCTATGTACAGTGTGGGTAATGGTAATATTAGATGCTTGACGATTAAATTCGGGTTGTATTACTGGTTTATAATGGGATGTATTCAAACCTGTGTTGCATAGGTCTTTTCCACCGAAACAACGTTGAGAGAGTGGTTGATCTTGACCGCTACGAAACACGATTTTGAAATTATCATCAAGGGTTTAGAGTTAAAACAATGAAGCAAAGACTGATAATTAGATTTGCATGCAAAAGAAGTGGGAAGAGCTTGCGTGTGGCAGGGTGCAATTTGAAATGTGAATGCCCATTTCAAGTGACATATGTTAAGGAGGATGAAAGTTAGACTTTGATTGCAATAAACGGAACGCATAACCATCCATGTGCACTTCAAAAAGAGGGTCACCCGCATAAGAGGAGATTATCGTCCAAACATATAAAAATGATGGTTCAAATGTCATTAGAGATGCTTAAACCTAAAGAAATCCTACGTACAGTAAACCAAATGGATGCTTGTAAAATGGTGACAGTTAAATCAGTCTACAACGCTCATTATAATCATAGGAATAAGCTCCCTCAATAGGAGCCAAAAAAATGATCTGCCAATGAATGACGCCACAAACACAGACGTAGATTTCTTTGTAAGTAAGTTCAGCGTGTACGATGTACACATTTAGCAACAATTATATGAGAGGCTGAAAGAGGTTACTAAGCACAAGTTATTGGAAAGGTCACAAAATCCGATGAAGGAGAAGAAAAAGGAAAGCGTTTTTCGGAGAAGGTTCCTCAAGCAAAAGTTATTGGAGAGGCCGTAAAAACTGACAAAGAAAAAGCATTAGTCATGGAAAAACTTCCTACTTCCCCGTACATGAAATGGTTTTCGATCGGAATTAGAAAGTACATTGAGGAAATTAAAGATGCTAAGGGGGATGGAAATTGTGGGTCCCCCTTGACATCTTTAATTTTCTCAATGTACTTTCTAATTCCGATCAGAAACCATTTCATGTACGGGGAAGTAGGAAGTATTTCCGCGACTAATCCTTTTTCTTTGTTGGTTCTTACGGCCTCTCCAATAACTTTTGCTTGAGGAATCTCCTCCGAAAAACGCTTTCCTTTTTCTTCTCTTTTATTGGATTTTGTGGCCTCTCCAACAACTTGTGCTTTAGTAACCTCTTTCAGCCTCTCAAATATTTGTTGCTGAATGTGTACATCATACACGCTGAACTTAGTGTTGGCCCCAACATTTGGGTTGCCCAAATCCGACCTCAAGCTTGGTTGCCCACTTAGTATTAAGTATTAAAAAAACACTACACAAGAAAAAAAAATCTTACAATAACAATAACAATTACAAGATTATATTGTGCCTTTAGCTTCAATTACATCAAAAATTCAAAATTAAAATGAAGTTATAGTACTTTATGATTAGCACAATCTAATTCAAAGAAAATAACTTCTCCTTGCATTTTTTAAAGCAATTTCTTTAATTAAACCATCGTACTCTAACTTATCCAAGTACTCATTTTCAATTGAGATCATAGCCAATCCACTTAATCTCTCCTATGACATGGTAGTTTGAAGATATGTTTTTTATCAAGTTCAACTTCGAAAAACTCCTCTCCGCCGAAGCAACTGTGACCGGAATAGTCAATAAAATTCGATAAGCAACCCAAATCATTTGAAAACCGCTATCTTTTCAATAAGACTTTCTAAAATCAAGGATGTCGATCGATTTTGTTACTTCTCTCGACAATATTATTTTTAAATATCTAAGTTCTTGGAATAACTCCTTCCCATAAATATCACCACGTTTTTCATATTCCAAAAAACTTTCTAGTTTAGTGCAATGCTTCATCAATTGCTCTTCACTAACACTCTTGAATTTTGCGTTAAACAAAAATCCAAAGATTGAGTCATAAAGTTCAAATTGCTTAAACCAGTCCTTAAGTGATGCAAGAGCTTGATCTATGATGAGGAGGAAATAAGAAGTTCTAAAACACTCTTCCGGTGATTGACTTCCATGGGCATTATCTTCCATATCCTTATCAAATTGTTTCTTTCTTTGAACAACTCTTTTTTTTTTTTGCAAATACCAGTTCAAAACCAACATTATGAGCAAGTTCTTTGGCTTCCTTCATCAAGTCTTCAAAAACATCTTCTCTAAGCTCTTCAAAGGATAAAATCAACTCTTTTATTCTTGTAATTGCATCTTCAATATCCATCTCTTCTCGTGGAAGAATTTTGCTAACTTGATTAACTTTGTCTAAAATTTTGTATCAAATACATAATCTAATCAAGGACTCAAAACTCTCCAAAGCATTCCTGCACAAGCCTTTAGCTTCCGAAAACACAATGTCTTCTTTAGAAACATTTGCAATTTCGATCAATGCATCTCTTAATTCCGGTGCTTGATTTCTTATTGCTCTAACACTCTCAACATGAATTTCCCAATGAGTAACTGACAAGGCCTTTGGTGTCAAACCCTTCACATATGCTCTAAGAATATCACATTGTTGTGTTGAATCTGAAAACAAAGTATAAACTTTTTGCACATATCCAAAAAAGTCTCTTGCTTTTGTACTAGATTTTGCCATATCACATAATGCAAGGTTTAAGCTATGACAACATGGAATATAGAATGCTCTGGGATTTATATCAAGTTGCCTTTTTTGTGCACCCTGATTTTTACCTTTCATATTTGAGCCATTGTCAAAACCTTGTCCTCTTATATCATCAATGTTGAGTTTGAGATCAACCAAAGCTCCTTCAAGTCGCTTGAAAAGCCCAAGCCCCGACGTGTCATGAACCTTAATAAACCCAATAAAGAATTCCTCCACCTTGACTTTACTTTCATCCTCAACATCCATACATCTTATAACAATCAACATTTGTTCATCATGACTATGATCCGGAGTACAATAAAGGATAACTGAAAAGTACTTTGCTTTTAAAATCTTTTTCAAGATTTTATCTTTAATCTCTTTCGCCAACAAGATTATCGATTCATTTTGAATTTTGTGGCTACGATAATGATTTTGAATCTCTCTATCTACCACACACACGTCAAAGGTGCTCTTGCATAATAGGATCAAATTCCGCAACAAATTCAATAAGTTGACAAAAAAGTCCATTATTCTTCTTATAAATCTTCTCATTAGTTCCACGGAATGGTAAACTATTTCGAGAAAGAGTCTTCACAACCCCAATTATTCGAACTAGTATCATCTTCCAACGAACTCTCTCTTTGTCGATTCGATCTTCTATTTTCTTGTCAATTGTTACTTTTTGTTGAAGTCCCTTTTGCAAGTCCACCTACCTCACGACATTGGTGATATGTTCTACATTTCTTTCATGGTCTCTAAGCTTTGTAGGAAGGTTATGCCAATCACTAGTTCCCTCCCCGACCAAACTAGTTGTCATTATTTTATACTTGAATAACCTGCAACAAAAACAAAAGACCTTGTTCAACTCATTTGAATACACAAGCCACTTCCTTTCTTGCTTCTCACCATTTGGAAGATCACAAATGTAAAGATGGGAAGAAAAGTGTCTCCCACAAGTACCTTCTTTTGGAAATGCATCATTCTCTCTTATGATCTTAATAGGACCTCGTAGAACTAACATTATCCTCTTAGAATCATTAATACTTCCCCACAATCCCGGATCGTAGTTTACATTAACATCTTTCTCAAGGTCAACCATACTCTCATGTTCTTCATTCTCAACATTTTCATTCATAGGAGTAGGGCCTTCATTATGCCCCTCTCTAAATTCTTCATTTGCTACATCAACATCTTCACTCATAGGTTCCTCATGAACGTCACCCATATTTGCGGCACTAGCTTCTTCATTAACACCTTTATCTCTAAGATCAATATTCACATCATCCTCCCAAAATTCTTCATCGCTTTCTTCTTCAACTTGACTTGAAAGAAGAGATTTTTGTTTTTTCCCATTAAATAGACTAGATATTGAACCCACGAGAGATTTTTCAATTTCATCTTTCCGTTGCCTCACTTTTCTATTGTGAGACCTGGATTTTTGTTTACGCACTCTCACTCTGTTCTTGTCATTCTCGTTCTTCCTTATAGTACCTATATTAGTACACCTCACCAATCAAAAACCCAATACAAGTAATCTTTAGTCCTACTAATTACTAAATCACTAAATCAATCAATTATGAGATTAAAAAAAAGCAGTCACATTTCATACTCATGCTCTAAATTTTTTTATGCATATATAGGTATGAAAAAAAAACAGTCACAATCCCTATGAATTTATTATGCATTTATGCTCCACTACCATTTTTTACTAATTTAGTCTCCACTCCTCCTCCACTAACCAATTCAACCGAACAAAAAAAATCAAAGAATAAAGAAAAGATTCAATTATTATTCAAATCAAGAAGAAAGAAGTGAAGTGCACTTACTGTTAGAGTCTTAGACTCTTTGGTCGTTACTACCAAGGCGAGATGAGAAGACTTTGATCGGCTGGCGACTCGGGCCACTCGGTTTCGGCAACTTGATCTGTTCTTGCCTCTTGGCTCTTGCAATTTTGCAAACGATTCAACGAAGATAGAAGAAGACTTTGAATCTTTGATTAGCGTCGGCAACTTGGGTATTTCTTTTTTCTCCAAAATTAGGTTGAAACGAGGTATGAAAAATTTGGGGTCAAATGAGGTCCCATCCCTTCTGATTCCAATTTCCTGTCCTTTCTCTTTTTTCTTCATCTTATATCTGTTATATGCCCTTTAATTTGCCTTCTTAATTTTTGCCCTCCTAATTTTTTTTCTCTCTTATTTACCTCAGGCATAGAAAACTCCTTGTTTGCCCTCCTAATTTTTCAAGTATCATAATTTTATCGGAAACTATACATCTTTACAATTTTTTTTTTGAATTTGTAAAAAAAAAAAAATTGGATTATGCCCCTACATTTTTTTTGTTGGATTTCAATTATATATATATATATATATATATATATATATATATATATATAGCATGAGGGGGCGGAAGGAGGAATACAGTGGAAGAACATGGAGTTTATCAGAGTAGTTGAGTGTGTCGGTGAAGGAGAGGTGACTGATTTACTTAAAGAAGAGGGGACGGTAGAAGCACAGTAACAACAATTATAACTAAATAGTAAAAACCGAGTTTAATAGTAAATGAACAGTAATGTAAAGTGAGTGAATAGTACTATGAACAGTAATGAATAGTACTACGAAAATGAATAGTAATAAATAGTAAATGCAGTTTTACTGGAAATTGAATAGTTGCAGTTTACTGAAATTTAATACAAGGGTAAGCTGAACAAACTCAGACTTACAGTGAATACAGAAGTAGAACTTCAATCTTGACTAAGTATGGGCACAATTGCTGAAAACCCAAACTTGTTTACTAGTTACTTGAGAAAAACTCTCTCTAAAACTTAAACTTGAAAGGAAAACTTAAAAACTTAACTTACAACTAACTTCTCGGATCCTTTTATAGAATAAGGACCTGAGATTTACAAGTGCTGAATGACTCAGCCATGTGACTAAAGTAGGTGACTGTTCTGCTTTCGGTGCTAGTGGGGTAAAAGTAGAAATAATTGCTGACTGTTTCCACTTTCGGTGCCGATGGGACCAAAAGTAGAAATGATGACTTCTTTTGACTAGACTGTTTCTACTTTCGGTGCTGGTGGGACCAAAAGCAGAAATGATGATGACTTTAGGCAAATGGGTCCGGGCATCTTGGAAGGCTGACCCATATGGGTTCCTGTGAGAAGTTGCTGTAGCTGACTCTTCAGATGATGTATTGTAAACACCCCAATTTGATTCCCCCAATCATTTTGTCTCTTTTCAGTTTGTTTCTTTTCAGTTCCTTGTTCCCCCAATGATGAATTGGGTCGCGAACAGTATTGAGAAAATGAAATGGTTTGCGTTTGGTGTATGTGGAACCCATTCCTTAAACCCAGGACCATTGAACCCAAACTTTGACTATGGGTTTGACTTTCGCGCGACCTACTGAGACACTCGCGCGATGCTCTACTTGCCAGGTGGTGGTCAAAGTCAAACTTTGACTGATTGACCATCGCGGGGAAGTTAGAACCCTCGTGCGACGGTCTCACTCCATCGCGCGATGGTTGACACCTGTCGTATCCAGCTGGATTTTGTGATGATGAGGCGTCTGCAGGTCCATGTGACCCCGTTCCATCAACTGAACGGCGTTTGCTCGGCCAGCCTTGCACCACCTAGCCCCCACTCTCCCATCAACCTTTGGTACCCTACTTCCCCACCAAGTAAGTGCAGCCAGCATTGTTGGCTGGCTGCATGGCCTTGTATCACCACCAACAAACCCTCCTCCTTTCTATAAATAACCCCCATTTGTTCTCTTTCTAAGGGTTACAAAAAAAATCCCAAAAGAAGAACAAGAACTACAACCTTGATCTTCTCAAAGCCACTACCACTTCCTCCTTTGTCAAAGGCATACCACCTCACTCAAACCATATTCAAATCATTCAAGCAAAGGTATAATTTTCAGCCTTTACTGTTTTGATCCCTGAGGGGGGCTGACAGGGTCAGGACTGGTAACTAATATCAGCTTTTGACCCCAAAGCCAGCAAATTTACAAGTAACTGTCAATGGGATACCCGCGCGCGATGAACCCATTCAATCGCGCGATGCTTCTAGCTCGTGTGATATGGTTCTCGCGGGGATGGGCCTCTTGTTCTGTTCGATTTATATGATTTCATGCTTTCCTGTCTAATCATATTTGATACATCTCACTGTTTTGCATGCTAAAATCAGTAGTTCAGTTTAGTTTGCTTTCCCTGTTCATGTTGGAATGCCCCTGGGTAATTTCTGAATATGTCTCAGAGCCCAGGCATGCAAAGCAATTCCTGGACGTCCAGTCAGAACAATCGCGCGATGATGTGACTCCATCGCGCGATGGTTTAGGCATTTCCAGAATTTGCCCTTGCATGGGCAGCTAGGCTCTCAGCCTCTATTTTAACACCCTCACTGTTTAAGGGTTGTATTTTACTCCAGCTCTGTTAATTTGTAAATATTGATTTCCTTTCAGTATACATAAACTGCGTGGTTTGTCCTGGGTGTGCACTGGTCCTTCCAGAGCCCAGAAGGGGGTAAAATTTAACCCGTTGGGAGAATATCAACCCTCGCGCGATGCAATGGTTTTGACGCGCGATGGTTGACTTGCATGCTGGCAGATCCATGCATGCAAGTTGGCCATTCTTCGTGTTAAACTCATTCCAGTGTACTGTTTTGATATCCAACCTCAGTGTTAGATTTTATCTTGTTTATTTTCTTAAATATGTCGTACCATCCATACAATCATCTATCACAACCTGCAAACATGTTACAGTTTTAAACCCCTTTAACTGTTCCCCCGCCCTAATTGGCTAAAAATTGCTTAATAAAATAGAATCGTAAAAACAAATATTTTCGCAAATGCTTTAGTAGAGACCGATCTCCGGATTGGGCGAGAGGGGTGCCATAAAACCCTTCCCCTCTCGTAACCTGGCTCCCGAACCCAGATATGGTTATGACGGACTGGTTCCTTAACTTTTTCAAATCAAACAGCGCGGCAGGTGCTTCGAAATACGGTTCCTTGGGTGTCGGACCTTCAAAACCCGAGTGGCGACTCTGTATTTTCGCGAGCGCTTGTCGTCCAGCTTCAAAAAGCGCTCCCGCGAACCAGCAGCATTTTTCCTTTCTCAAAGGGTAGGGGAACGGAATCCCTTTCCCGGAGGAAAGATCGGGGCAAATCGCATTGCCCACAGTGGCGACTCTGCTGGGGATCGAATCAATATTGGTCTATACTTAGATTTTAATACGCTTGAGAACAATCCCACAAAAGCCTGTCAAAATAGTGAGCTTCGCGCTGCTAAAGAAAGGATTGGTGATTTAACAGGACCTCGTGTCCGGCCATCCAATCTGGGGCTTTTCCGATTGTTCTCTCGCGTACTTTCTTCTAAGTATTAATCAATAAAGAGAGCCAAATTTGAAAAAGCATTTGCGAATTTACGATTCTATTCTATTAATCAGCTTTTTAGTATTCTCATTTGCATCGATGTGGGATAAGCCTCGTTGGATCGTTTTGGCAATCCGGCACGATTTACCGGAGCCCGGGGACCCCGAATGACCAACAACTGATAAGCACCCGGGAATGTAATGAGAGGGTGCGCTAGTGTCTAGGTTTAGTTTAATTTTCTCATTAATTAGTTGTTTTTAACTTAGTTGCCTCGTAGAGTTTGTTTGTTTTGTTTTGTAGGTGAATCGCCTAATAAAAGCCTTTAAAGGCTTAAGGCATGTCATGGCCTGAAGTTGCCTGACGTCAAGGCTAAGCAAGGCGAGGCAAGGCTAAGGCGTGACCGACGGCTGAGCAACGCCAGGGCAGAAACTCTCCAGCCAAGGCAGAAGCAGAATCGCCAAGGCAGAAGAGCCCAGCCAAGGCAACAGCCCGAGCAGATCAGTGAGCAGCCTGGGCAGAAGCCGTGGCCAAGGTGTGGCCAAGGTATGGCCAAGGCGTGGCCAAGGTGTGGCCAAGGGTTGGAAAACTTCAAGCTTCAGAACTGATAAGCCCTCGCGATCGATTGGAGTTGATAGCTTCGATCGGTACCGAGTGCTTAGCGACTGGCCTTTAACCGCTCGCGATCGATTGGACAAAATAGCTTCGATCGGTACCGAGAGCCTATCTCAGTAATGTTAAGCTGTGGCAACCGGTACCGAGGACTTTAGCAGAGCATCTTCGAAGCATCTTTTGAGCATATTCTGAGCGGGGAATAAAAGGAATGATGTAATGACAATGATGTAGAACGTTTTTGGGTACATTTTTAGATCTAGCTTAGATTACTTTTCAGCTTTTTGAATTGTTCTTGCCTTGTTCTTCATTTTTCAGCACTTAATCCTTAATTTCCAACCTTTATTAATTGTCTTTTGCTACACTTGCTTTAATTAAAGTTGTTTCTTATCTCCCGATCTATCTTTTAAGCTAATTTTCTTCTAGTCTTGCATTTCAATTATGTTAAGTAGATTTTTGTTTGCTCTTATCTCTCTAGATATGTGTGAGTAGTTTCAAGGGTTAGGTCATGGGATGATTAGCATCCCATGACTTGGGTAAAAATTGCATTTTTCACCAATAAAGTTTAAATTTTTGGATTTGAAAATTGATGTGGGGTTCGGACTTGCTTGGTAAATTACCGAGGTGTTAACCTCTTTGATCACGTGTAGGTGGGAGCATCGACTACTCACCACACGTGATGCTTAGAGCTCTGTCGCTCGAGGTGTTTACCAAATGAGTTCTAGAGCTAGCTTGATTTTCAACCCATTCCTAGTTCCCGGTTTAGGTACCTACAATTGTGTACTTTAAATCGCGTGAATTGGTGAGAAGTGCGATTTAGCCCGAGTCATGAATGCTAGGATTCCTAGACCTAACCTATCTTTTTCTAGTTAATTCATTCTTAATTTAGCCATTTTAATTCCACCGTTCAAAGTAAAACCAAGTTGACTGGCTAAAAGTCGAAAACCTTACTTGCATCTACAAATCCGAGGCAAGCCATGAACTAATTCCCTTGGGTACGATCCCGGACTTCTCCGGATTATTTTGCTTCATCGATATTCAAACCCTACGCTTGGGGTAATATTCTTCTACATCGGAGCAAACGAAGCATTTTTGGCGTCGTTGCCGGGGATTTCTTATTATGGCTCTCTTGGAGGTTCGACAAACCACTGTAAGTATCCCGCTTTCGTCTCTTACTAGTAGTAGTAGTTTAGTAGTTTATGTGTTAGTGGCTCGTATTTAGTTTGGTGGATACCTCTAACCTGACTGTGATGTTTGACCTGAGGTGTAACGAAACCAAGCTAAATATGGAGTGTGTGCTTAGTTAGTTTAGTTTACTTTGTTAGTTTACTTAGTTTAATTTGATTGCATTGCTTAGCCGAGGCGATGGCATAACCCCTCGTATATTCTGTTTGTTGAGTTGAGGTGGCGGCCTAGCCCCTCCAGTCTGATAGCTTGCTGTTAGTTAGTTAGTTAGTAGTATTTCTTTTTGTGTATGCCTGTGTTCCGAAGCCCGACTTCCAATCGGCTTCATCGTTCTTCTTCTCCGCCTAAAATCCGGAGTATCACTCGGGCTTATCCTGCGCATTCTCCGCCTCGCAAAGTAAATCGCAAGCTTATTCGCAAAGGCCCAATGGCCGAAGAAGCTGTTGTTCGTACTCTTCGCGAATATCTCAATCCAGAAAGGGGTCCTCAAATATCGCCTATAGTTATTCCGACTCCAGCTGCTGGGAATGTATTTGAATTCAAAGCTGAGTATCTTCGGGTAATTCCAGAATTTCGGGGCCGAGAGTTGGAGGATCCGTATTCTCATATCCGGGAGTTTGAGTCCGTTTTGCATTCTTTGGTCCCTGCTCAGAATCAACTTGATCAAGCTCGTCTTAAGCTATTTCCGTTCACTCTGAAGGATAAGGCAAAACAATGGTTTAATTCCTTAAAGCCTCGTTCATTGCGTACTTGGAGGGAGGTTCAAGATGCTTTCACTTCAAAGTTCTTTCCGGCTAGTCGGACGAAATTGCTTATGGATCAGATTCAGAATTTCAAGCAAAGGGAGGACGAGACTTTTCACAAGTATTGGGAACGGTACAAGGACCTACTCATGGCGGT
This sequence comes from Rhododendron mucronatum var. ripense, assembly GCA_019656295.1. NCBI lineage: Eukaryota > Viridiplantae > Streptophyta > Magnoliopsida > Ericales > Ericaceae > Rhododendron > Rhododendron mucronatum. The sequence goes on along the minus strand of BPLT01000159.1, from coordinate 714,000 downwards.
TCCTCATCATAATTTTCCGTTGTATCTTCAAGTCAACTATTTCTATATGGGGTGTTCTCAAGAGAGTAAGAAGCTCCTCGATACTTTGGGTGGAGGTGATTTTATGGGAAAGACACCGGAGGATGCTTGGGATTATTATGAGTCTTTGGCCGAGAAAACTCAAGCGTGGCAGTTTGCAGATCCGGGGGAGAGAGCTATGTTCAATCAAGGTCCCACCGGTACGGGGAAATTTTCTATCTCGGAGCAAAGTGCTTTTGAAACCCGCTTGGAGGAAATCGCTCGAAAGCTTGACAAGTTGGAACTCAAAAGTGCTCAATCTCAAGAGGTTAAAGTGGTACGCCAAGTGGAGGACGTTTGTGTTATTTGCGAGATGGTGGGCCATTCTACCGAGACTTGTCCAAACATTCCGGCTTTGAAGAATGTGATTAATGGGATCCATCCGGAGGAAGTTCAGGCCGTACAACGTTTTGATCCTTATGCTCAATCTTTCAATCCGGGGACACGTCAACATCCGGCTTTCCGTTGGAATCAATCTAATGAAGGGGGTCGTTCTCAAGTTCCTCCCGCTCCTCAAATGCCTTGGAAGCAACCTCAAAATGCTTTCCGTTTTTCTCAAGCTCAAGGTCCACCGGGATTTGCTCAATCTAGTTCATTCCCACATGCTAATCAATTTCAGCAACCACCTGCTCAGTTTCAACAACCACCAAAGCGTTCTTGGGAAGATCAATTTAGTACTCTTTTGCAAAGTCAAACCGCAATCAATGAGCAACAAACTCAGATGATGAATGATATCAGAAATCAGTTGGGGAAGTTGACAACTACTGTGGGTATGCTTCAACAAGAGAAAGGGAAGTTTCCAACACAACCTCAACCTAATCCGCAAACGATGTCCACTCCACCTAATTCTCAAGGTCTTCACTTTGCTAGCCCTTCGGTGACTTTCCCCGAGCAAGCAAAGGCGATTATTTCTCTTCGGAGTGGAAAGGTGGTGGATAACCAAGTAGAGATGCCTCCGGAACCATCTTATTTGCCTCCTCCTATCGATCGTTCAAGTCCTACACCGTCTCTTGGGGAATCTCCCAAGGAGGCAAGCGAAGAGGTTTCAAAGGAAAATGGTAAGGGTAAGGCGAAGGAACAAAGTGTACCGGATCCTCAAGTTTTTCCAACACCGGCTCCATTTCCCAACCGTTTGAGAGCTTTGGCGAAACCCAATTTGAATGCGGAGTTGCATGAGTTGTTCAATCAAGTGAAGATCAACATCCCTCTAATGGATGCGATTAAGCAAATTCCGTCATATGCCAAGTTTCTTAAAGATCTATGCACTCGGAAGCGCAAGCTTAATGTTCAAAAGAAGATCTTCTTGACTGAGCAAGTGAGTTCAATTATTCAGACAAGTATTGCTCCGAAATACAAGGATCCAGGGAGTCCCACCATTGCTGTCACTATTGGCGGGAAACATATCGAGCAAGCTCTACTTGATCTTGGTGCAAGTGTCAATCTGCTTCCGTTTTCTGTTTATCAAGAACTTGGGTTGGGGGAGATGAGACCTACTCGAGTTACACTACAATTGGCCGATCGGAGTGTTCGTACACCGAGGGGAGTAGTAGAAGATGTTTTAGTGCAAGTTGGACAATTCGTCTATCCGGTGGACTTCGTGATTCTGGATACCAATCCGAATGACTCTTTGGCTACTTCCACTCCGGTTATTCTTGGGAGACCCTTCTTGGCAACCGCGGATGCGATTATCAATTGTCGAAATGGATTACTTAACATGACTTTCGGTAACATGAAGATGGAAGTCAATGTTTTTAATGTGGGCAGTCAAATGGGGGATGATGAGAACGTAAATGAAGTGAGCTTTATTGATACTCTTGTGGAGGAACACGTGGATGAGTTGCTTTATAGCGATCCTTTGGAAGTTGCTATTACGGCCGAAGAGACCGAATTTCTTGAGTCTTCTGAAGTGAATTATTTATTGTCATTGCTCAATGAGGAAGACGAAGCATGTGCTATGCATTCTTGGGTCCCCAAGTTCGATGAATTCGAAGCGCTTCCCCCACTTGAGAAGAAAGTTCTACCATCTAGTATTGAGCCACCGAAGCTGGAATTGAAACCTTTGCCCGACACGTTGAAATATGCTTTTTTTGGAGATCACGAGACTTATCCTGTGGTTATTTCTTCTTCTCTTGGGAATCCTCGGGAGGAAAAATTGCTTGATTCATTAAGGAGGCATAAGAAGGCTATCGGGTGGACCATTGCGGATATTAAAGGGATTGATGCTACTTTGTGCTCTCATCATATTGCATTGGAGGATAATGTCAAGCCGTCTCGTCAACCCCAACGTCGTTTGAATCCGATTATGAAGGATGTGGTCCGAGCGGAAGTCTTAAAGTTGCTCGATGTGGGTATCATTTATCCCATAACTGATAGTAAATGGGTGAGTCCAGTTCAAGTCGTACCAAAGAAATCTGGAGTCACCGTTGTGCGTAATGAGGAGAATGAGCTTGTGCCAACTCGTGTTCAGACAGGATGGAGAGTATGTATCGATTATCGAAAGCTCAACGCAAGCACCAGAAAAGATCACTTTCCCTTGCCTTTTATCGATCAGATCTTGGAAAGGATAGCTGGACATGCATTCTATTGTTTCTTGGATGGATACTCTGGGTACAATCAGATCAAAGTTGCTCTAGAAGACCAAGAGAAGACGACATTCACTTGCCCCTTCGGAACTTTTGCTTATCGTCGGATGCCGTTTGGGTTATGCAACGCTCCGGGGACTTTCTCACGATGCATGATGGGGATTTTTAGTGATATGGTCGAGAAGATATTAGAGGTTTTCATGGATGATTTTTCTGTGTTTGGCGACTCGTTCGAGTCATGCTTGGCCAACTTAGAAAAAGTTTTGATAAGATGTGAAGAGAAGAATTTGGTGTTGAATTGGGAAAAGTGTCATTTCATGGTCACTCAAGGAATTGTTTTGGGTCATATTATATCATCGGATGGTATTGCGGTGGATAAGGCAAAGATCGATCTTATTTCCAATCTCCCGACTCCAAGGTGTGTGAAGGACATCCGTTCATTTCTCGGGCACGCCGGATTCTATCGCCGATTCATCAAGGACTTTAGTCGATTTCTCGACCCTTGTGCCAACTTCTTGCTAAAGACGTACCTTTCGAGTGGTCCCCCGCATGCGAGCAAGCGTTTGTTAAGTTGAAGGCTAGTCTTACCACCCCTCCTATTGTGCAACCACCGGATTGGAGCTTACCTTTTGAGCTTATGTGTGATGCAAGTGATTATGCTGTAGGAGCCGTTTTGGGGCAAAGGAAGGACAAGCATCCCTATGTGATTCATTATGCGAGCAAAACCTTGAATGATGCTCAAGTGAATTATACAACCACGGAGAAAGAGCTACTTGCGGTGGTGTTCGCTCTGGATAAATTCCGGTCTTATCTAATTGGTGGTGCTCCTATCATTGTGTACACGGATCATTCCGCTCTCAAGTATCTCCTTACCAAGCAAGATGCCAAAGCTCGATTGATACGGTGGATTCTCCTTCTCCAAGAATTCAATTTGACCATTAAAGACAAGAAGGGGGTTGAAAATGTGGTAGCTGACCACTTATCGAGGCTACAGTTTGAGGATCCTACTCCTAATCTTCCTATAATGGACACGTTCCCGGATGAACAATTGCTAGCTGTTTCGAGTACCCCATGGTTTGCTGACATCGTGAATTATTTGGCTACGGGTCTTTTACCACCGCATTGGTCTCCTCAAGAACGTCGTCGTTTCCTTTATGAAGTACGGATGTTCTCTTATGATGACCCTTATCTCTTCAAGTACTGCCAAGATCAAATAGTGCGCCGTTGTGTTCCCGATTCGGATCAACGGAGAATTCTCGAGTTCTGTCATTCAGAAGCATGTGGAGGACATTTCTCTTCTAAGAAGACTTCTGCCAAAGTCCTACAGTGTGGGTTTTATTGGCCAACGTTGCACAAGGATGCTTATCACTTTTGCGTGGCTTGTGAACGTTGTCAAAAACTTGGAAGTGTGACTCGGAAGGATGAAATGCCACTAACGAATATACTAGTGGTTGAGATTTTTGATTGTTGGGGCATTGACTTCATGGGACCGTTCCCTATTTCTTTTGGAAACCTGTACATTCTATTGGCAGTTGATTATGTATCGAAATGGGTTGAAGCCATTGCCACGCGTACCAATGATGCCAAGGTAGTTGTGGAGTTCCTCAAGGACAACATTCTTTCACGTTTTGGAATGCCGAGAGCGATCATAAGCGACCAAGGGACTCATTTTTGCAACCGAATATTTGAAGCTTTGATGAAGAAGTATGGCATAACTCACAAGGTCTCCACCGCTTATCACCCGCAAACCAATGGGCAGGCAGAATTGGCAAATAGAGAGATCAAGCATATCTTGGAAAAGACCGTAAATCCAAACCGTAAAGATTGGAGTCTTCGTTTGAATGATGCACTATGGGCTTATCGCATGGCATACAAGACTATTTTGGGAGCTTCGCCATATCATTTGGTTTTTGGAAAAGCATGTCATCTCCCGGTCGAGTTAGAACACAAAGCTTATTGGGCAATTCGGGCCTTGAATTATCGGTTGCCGGCCGCTGGAGCACATAGGAGGCTCCAACTCAACGAGCTTGAAGAGATTCGGAGAGATGCTTATGACAACACCGCCATATACAAAGCCAAAGTCAAGGCCTTCCACGACAAACAAATTCACCGGAAAAATTTTGAGGTTGGACAAAAGGTACTCTTATACAATTCTAAGCTTCATTTGTTTCCCGGTAAATTACGTTCTCGTTGGGCGGGCCCGTATGTTGTTGAGCATGTTTACCCTCATGGTGCTGTTAGTGTGTTAAATCCTGTTAATGGTAAATCTTTTAAAGTAAATGGGCAAAAGCTTAAACCGTTCCTTAGACTTGTTGAGATGGGAGAACCGAATGAGGGATTGGGCGATCCAGTTTACACGGTCGCATAGTTGTCTTTCTTTCTTTCTTCGTTCTCTTTTGTTTAGTAATGCATGTTTTGTTGTGTTTTATTTAGTTTTGGTTATGTTTTGTTTTATGTTTGCATCGAATAAAGTCTTGGAGACACCTCACATGAAAAGATATCACCAATGTGTTAGTGTAAAAAGGGCTTTCGGTAGCTTTTCTTGGTAATAGTTTATCGTTAATGATCCATGCACTCCGCGATTGCCCCTAATCGGAGGCAAATTAGGTCTGTGAGTAAGGGTTAATATTGCCTGGAGTGCACGCTAGGTTGTATCTTGTTCTTGCTTGTTTTTGATCCTAGGGGACGCTGAACTTAAGTGTTTGGCGAGGTCAAGCGATAGATTTTATTACGGGCGCTAGCATAACACATTTTCAACGGTCTAGTATAGCCACCCATTTCTTACCCCACCGGTAAGGAATGGGAAGAAAAGTATGACTCGTGTGATCGCGTGATGATCGGGTGGTGCATTTCATTATGTTTTGCATGTTTTCATTTGTTCTTTGCATTTGTCTTTATGTTTTGTCTTTTAGTTTTTGTTTGGTTTGAAGCCGGATAACACGGGCCGGTGGTTCTAATGTCATTTGTTTTGTGGAAGGTCGTTCTTTTAAGTCTTCTGCAGGGTTTATATGCTACCACACCAACCTTGGTGGATTGGGTCTAAAGCCGGAGTGAGTGAGGCGTTCAAGAGCCCTAAGCATGGGTGCGGCTAAGTGCCGCGGTTGTTAGTCCGATAAAGCTTTGGATATGGCCCTGTGTGACTAGCTATGGTTCCGAGTTGGTAGAACCGAAGGAGTGAACCCTGGAAGCATCTAATCTGGCTGGAGCAAGACATTGACATAAAATCCTCCAACTTGGTCGAGGTATTTAGGGGTTGACATTCCCCTTGGACGGTACATTCGCGCACCCTTCCTTTCTTCGCTCTTGTTCCTAATGCTATGAGGGCATAGCATCGCTTTAAGTTGGGGGGAGGGGTCAGCTTATGTGCTATTTGTTTGATTTTCGTGTTTTGTGTTAAATTTTGAAAATTCAAAAACAATAGAAATTGTAAAAATCCAAAAAAAATGAGAAAATTGAAAATTTCAAAAATAAATAAAAGGTTTTTACTTGCAAATCTTTCTTTTTGTCATGGTTTTGAGTTTTGTTCATGACTTGTTGCATGCTCAATCATTGGTAGTTGGCAAGAGTTCGAAGCAATCGTAAGAAATTTTGTACTTATTAATTTGCATGCTTAGTTGAAAGTTGAATGAGTTAAGTTTTGAGCAAGTTTTTGAGCAAGCTTTGGTCCATATCCCCACCTTTCCAATAAATTGCTTGTAGTGTAGGTGAATAATCGCATGTCCATGTCTAATTGTGTTTAATGTCGATTTTCAATCATTTTGGAATCCAAAGCGCACTTAAGAAAGGATACAAGGCATTCTTTGCATGATCATACCACAAATGTGTCACCTAGTCCTATGTTGCAGCCTGTTATTTCTCCGTTCTTTGTTTAACTTAGGTGACTGGTGTTTGGAGGGTTGTTTTGGTGAGTGTCATTACTTAAAAGGTGTTTTGGAGGTGTTGGGGGTGATTATGAAATGAGAGATTTGAAATTCTGAGGACCGAATTGAAGGAAAGCAAGATTTCTGAGTTAACTGTCTCGCGATCGATTGGAGGAAAAACGATAAATCGGTACTGATGTTGTTATCTTTTGAGACAGTTAACTGCTTCGCGATCGATCGAAGTGGAATGAATCAATCGGTACCGAGGTCCTTTTCCAATGGGGTAGATAGCTGGTTCGGTATCGATCGAGGCTACTTATTCCAATCGGTATCCCCATCTTATCAGTTCTGAACGTTTAGATAAGTGCACGGCCAAAAGTCCCTAAACCCTTTTCCACCTTCAGAACCGACGCTCTCTCTCTCTCTCTCAAAACCTTCATTCTTCTTCTTCAAACCCTAACCCCAACCATCCAATCTCCACCAAAAACCCCATATTCTTCCACAAATCCACCAAATCCCTCATCTCCTTCAAGCATCTTCAAGTATTCTCCACCAATTTCAAGTTTCAAGCCAAAAATCAAGGTAAACCCATCTCTTCTCTCTCAAATCCGAAATTTTCAACCTTTTTACCCCAAAATCCGAATTTCTTTCTTATTATCCCCTTATATTTCCAACCTCCACCATATTTTGACCATGCATCCACCCATTTCACTCAAAAATCCAAAAATCCCATAAACCCTAGCCAAAAATCCGAAAATACCAAAAATAATAAACCCAAACCGTTTTTGCTTTCAATGCCGAGAATCAAAAAGACCGCGCATCGGGCAACCTCTTCTCAACCCGAAATTGAAGAGGAGGATGATGATTTTTTGCCTGAGTCAGAAGAGGAGGGAAATCAGGCAGGGGGAATGTCGGGTGTTCGAACTCGAAAAAGGAGACGAACTCCGCAGGAAATGGCAGCAGACAAACAGAGGAATTGGGAAGCAAGCATGGACAAACAGAAATTCAAGAATGAAAGGCAGGTGGCTGCTGAAGCTTTGGGGAAGGAGCATCTCGGTCTCCGCATTGTCATGCGAAAAGGTTTTACTTTCTGGACTGAAAAATTAGAGGGTTATAATAAAAAGGTAGTTGTTGAATTTTATAAGAAGTTGAAAGTGCCTGTGGGTGACTGGGGAAGTAATCCCAATGCTGCTATTACTTCTAGGGTTGCGAACATAGATATTGTGATCACGCCCGATGACATAGCCCGTTACTTGAAAATTACTCGTCCAACTCCCGAATCTGTTACTTATCCGATTGAAGGCATGCAAATTGATTTAGGAGTCATAAACAAAGAGCTATATTTGGATATGTCTGAGGCTGAACTCCCCCATGTGCCCGGGAAGTTTAAAGGGTCATATCGGTTTTTGAACAAAGTGCTTCACTATAATATTTATCCGAGAGGGGCTGAGCATAAGCCAACTAGGAAGAGTGGAGAGTTGTTGTATGCTTTCGCTGCAAAAGATGTGGTAGTACATTGGGCATTCTTTATTTTTACTCAGTTGGTAGACTTCAAAAATGATACCTTATCTACAGCCCGTATGCCATTTCCATGTATGATCACGACTCTGTGCAAGGAACAAGGGGTGAGAGGAGCGGAATATGAAAAGTTGGAGGATCTTGAGCCGGGACCAATGACCGACACTTTTGACATGAAGAGTATTTCGCAAGCTCGAGCAGCTGAAGCTAAAATCTTGGGTTCTGGCAGCTATTTGACTACTGTACCTTCAAAGAAATCCAAACAGAGTACATGGATTAGGCTACTCTGTTGCCAGAACATTTCTATTATCAAGAGTTTGAGGAAAGGGAAAGTGGAAAGGAGACAAATTCTGAGGGAGCAATCACAACTCAAGAAAGAGGTGGCTTGGCAAACTTCGGTTCTTGAACGCCACCATGGGGAGAAGTTCGTACCAGAACAAGACATTGTGCCAGAAGTGAGTGATGATTTCGGGGAGGAAGAGGAACTGGATGATGAAGAGAAGGAAGGATGAGGTGGCGACATGTGGTGGTGATGTGATGCTGGGTCGGTGGCTTTAGAAAATTCCCCTTACTTGGTCGGGGTCTTGGTTGGTTGACATGCCAACTATCCTATCCTATCCCTTAGTTTATTTTGTTTCTTGTCATTTCATTTCGTAGCATAGTTTGGTACATTGCTAGTTAGTAGTTGGTTTATTGGTTTGGCCGGTTTGGCCTTGACTTGGTTTATTTCGTGTGTTGGCGGCGGTCACTCGGGTAGTTAACCAAGCTAGAAAAAGACCGTCGCCTATTTTGGCTAACCTGTTCTTTGAAACCACGGTCATTAAAAGCTTGAAAAGACCTTAGTTGATCTTTTGTGCGCTTGGATTCCTTTATGATTGACTGTTTGATATTTGCATAATTAGCTTATGGCATGTTTTCCTTTCGTTATCCAAATTTCATCTGCTTGCGTTTAATTCTGTTGAATAAAGTGCTGTAGTTGTTTGGGGCATAGTATCTCTTGTTCGCTAATGCCTGTTTGTCAAGCACTTTTTTGGTGGATATGGCTTGACTCTGAATTCGCAAGGTTTTGTATCCCGTATCCTACCTTTGTTCGAGGACACAAACCTTTTTAGCTGTCTCATTAACTTGCTTGTTGCTTAGCCTGTTTAATCGGACACTGAAATTGCGAGTTGTAGGAATGAAATAAAAAGCCGGAATGATTGAACTCTTGCTAGCTGTTAATGTGGAGCATGTTCTAAGTTGTGAAACTCGGAAAGATTGCATAGTAGCTTGTTTTCAAGTTCGTTTTATTTTGTTCGCTAGGGACTAGCAAACCCTAAGTTGGGGGGCGTGATAAGCACCCGGGAATGTAATGAGAGGGTGCGTTAGTGTCTAGGTTTAGTTTAATTTTCTCATTAATTAGTTGTTTTTAACTTAGTTGCCTCGTAGAGTTTGTTTGTTTTGTTTTGTAGGTGAATCGCCTAATAAAAGCCTTTAAAGGCTTAAGGCATGTCATGGCCTGAAGTTGCCCGATGTCAAGGCTAAGCAAGGCGAGGCAAGGCTAAGGCGTGACCGACGGCTGAGCAACGCCAGGGCAGAAACTCTCCAGCCAAGGCAGAAGCAGAATCGCCAAGGCAGAAGAGCCCAGCCAAGGCAACAGCCCGAGCAGATCAGTGAGCAGCCTGGGCAGAAGCCGTGGCCAAGGTGTGGCCAAGGTATGGCCAAGGCGTGGCCAAGGTGTGGCCAAGGGTTGGAAAACTTCAAGCTTCAGAACTGATAAGCCCTCGCGATCGATTGGAGTTGATAGCTTCGATCGGTACAGAGTGTTTAGCGACTAGCCTTTAACCGCTCGCGATCGATTGGACAAAATAGCTTCGATCGGTACCGAGAGCCTATCTCAGTAATGTTAAGCTGTGGCAATCGGTACCGAGGACTTTAGCAGAGCATCTTCGAAGCATCTTTTGAGCATATTCTGAGCGGGGAATAAAAGGAATGATGTAATGACAATGATGTAGAACGTTTTTGGGTACATTTTTAGATCTAGCTTAGATTACTTTTCAGCTTTTTGAATTGTTCTTGCCTTGTTCTTCATTTTTCAGCACTTAATCCTTAATTTCCAACCTTTATTAATTGTCTTTTGCTACACTTGCTTTAATTAAAGTTGTTTCTTATCTCCCGATCTATCTTTTAAGCTAATTTTCTTCTAGTCTTGCATTTCAATTATGTTAAGTAGATTTTTGCTTACTCTTATCTCTCTAGATATGTGTGAGTAGTTTCAAGGGTTAGGTCATGGGATGATTAGCATCCCATGACTTGGGTAAAAATTGCATTTTTCACCAATAAAGTTTTAATTTTTGGATTTGAAAATTGATGTGGGGTTCGGACTTGCTTGGTAAATTACCGAGGTGTTAACCTCTTTGATCACGTGTAGGTGGGAGCATCGACTACTCACCACACGTGATGCTTAGAGCTCTGTCGCTCGAGGTGTTTACCAAATGAGTTCTAGAGCTAGCTTGATTTTCAACCCATTCCTATTTCCCGGTTTAGGTACCTACAATTGTGTACTTTAAATCGCGTGAATTGGTGAGAAGTGCGATTTAGCCCGAGTCATGAATGCTAGGATTCCTAGACCTAACCTATCTTTTTCTAGTTAATTCATTCTTAATTTAGCCATTTTAATTCCACCGTTCAAAGTAAAACCAAGTTGACTGGCTAAAAGTCGAAAACCTTACTTGCATCTACAAATCTGAGGCAAGCCATGAACTAATTCCCTTGGGTACGATCCCGGACTTCTCCGGATTATTTTGCTTCATCGATATTCAAACCCTACGCTTGGGGTAATATTCTTCTACATCGGAGCAAACGAAGCAACAACCTTCGACGATGATGAGTCATTCTACCGTTCAACTGTTGCTCTGCGATTACGCGGGCAGCGGGAGGTATATCTTGGCTCTAGTCCGAGGAACCTGTTACAAGCCAAAACCAGCCTTTGCATATACAAAGCATTAGAACTCTCCAAAACTAGGACAGGTACCTACAGGGGTAAGATTACTTGCATCTAACCCCATATACTGTCGACATGTTACTGCTTTCCCTATCGCATGTACTGTTCATACATACATACCGTTCCTGCGTAGAAGCATGTTTAGGGCGGCTCCTAGGTTCTCTCTCCTTCAAGTCTGTCTTATGTTTATTAGAACCTTACCATGGCCCGATGAGGAGTCGTGCATCTCGGTGGTGCACGCTGTCAATTCTCAAGTTCCTTGGAGCAATCAGACTTTGGGAAATCAAGACCTTCTAAAGCCTTTGGCTAAATACCCAATCGAGGTTTCAAACAGAAAACGAGGAACAAAACGGGAAAAATACCGCGATGCTTACACCACTTTGGTTATCATGCGAAGCATGTACACCATCTGGGTTACGGCACTGTGCTGCCTACGCCTCCCCGGTTATAGCATCGTGCCTACCTACACCGAATTGTTCCAAGTTTAAAAGTTGAAACTTCCGAAGCGGAATAACCAAATCCTTTAGACTGCTTTGACATCTCTTTGTCTTAGTTGATACGAGAAAGGATACACCTTGAAAAGATTTCTGAGGATCACTGGCAATGTCCAAACGTCATAAGACAGACTTGTCTGCTAGTATTAGAGTCTAAGGCCGACACTGACGACGGTGACTGTGTTTTCGCTTTAGTCTTTTATTTAGATTAAAGTTACTGCAGGGCCCTTATTAAGTCTTTTCTCACTTTCTGAAAGCAAAGGTTCTGAATCATTGCACCGCCAAGGAAAGTATCGAGGCAGAAAACCAAACCCACTTCGGAACGTTTGCACCAGAATCCGATTCAGAGATTAGTCAGATTGCAAGCCCAGTCAGTCGCAACGGAAGACTCCCCGCGTTCTCTGCTTGCTGCCTTGCAGTCAGCCTCGTCTCCGGTCCTCGAAGAAACAGACTCTCCGGGATCATCTACCCCCTCCTCTGCATGAAGCACCTCTGGACCAACGGTCATGGCAGATCAACCGCAACCACTCTCTCTGGAAACCATACTCATGAACATCCAGGCTAGTATTGCTGTCATACAACAAAGGGCCGCTCAGACAAGTGCCAACATGACCCGCTTGAATGATCTCTTTAACACTCGTCTTCCTCCAACTGTTCAAGAGGAGGGCGAGGCCGAAGAGGATGTACATGAGCAACCTATCATGATCGAAGATCCGGACCATCCAGGGCGTCTGGTCGCATTGGTCAATCCTCGGGGCACTCGAAATCCCACTCAGAATCCAGGCATCACTGCTGTTAGGACTGTTCAACACCCTGACATGACTGCTCTCGTCGCCAAGATGGCCAAGCTGGAAGAATCCGTTTCAAAGTCCGAGAAAATCAGTGCTGGAGGGATCGACTTGGACCGTCTCTGCCTTTATCCCAATGCCAAGCTTCCTGACAAGTTCAAAATGCCCGACATAGCTAAGTTCGATGGCACTGGCGATCCTAAAACCCATCTCTATGGTTACCATGCTGCCATGAAGCTCCTGTCCGTCGAGCCCGAGGCCATGTCTCAGCTGTTTCCTCAAACCCTCTCGGGTCCCGTTTTCCATTGGTTTCTGTCACTCGACATTGCCAAGCGAAGGACTTGGGAGGACATCGGGGCTGCGTTTATTTCGCAGTATAGCTATAACTCCCAGCTCAAGATGACTACTCGGGAGTTGGAATCCACCAAGATGGACGCTAAGGAATCCTTCGCGGATTTTGTCAAGAGATGGAGGGCTAAAGCAACTCAAATGACTGATCGCCCGAGCGAGAGAGATCAGCTTCGTATCATCTCCCGCAATCTCCAGCCAGACTATGCTAGGCACTTGGTCCTCATTCAAGCATCCTCCAATTTTGACACCTTCTTCGACTCTGGTCTGGCCATCAAAGATGCATTACAGAGTGGGATTCTGTCGAAGGGAGAAGCTTCCAATCCATCAAAGTCAAAGCCTCGGGCGTATTCTGGAAATACTAATGCTTTGTTTGGGGGAGGGACTTACTCCAATACTGCAACCATTGGTACAAATGCCTCATCCTCGAAAGCTGCCAACCAAATTGCCGAGGTCCATCAAGTTCAAACCCCGCAGAGCAACCGGCCGCGTAATCAACCTCGTAGTTTTCTCCGCTTTTGAAGCGCCGTTGTCTTCAGTCATGGAGAAACTGGTCCAATCGGGACATCTGAAGCTCCTCGACCCAACTCCTTTGCCTAAGAACCCTTCACCTAACTTCAAAGCCAATCTCTACTGCGCCTATCACCAAGGGGCCAGTCATCTTACGGATTCCTGCTTTCGCCTTCGTCATGCGATTCAGGATCTCATAGATGAAGGGACTCTTCATGCTCCACCACCGTCAGCTCAAAAACCCAACATCCTCGCCAATTCTATGCCAAAACACAGCAATGCTCCACGCATTAACCAGATATCCATCAGCTCCACTATATTCAACCCCACCGACCATATAACCTCAACGAATCAACCTAGGCCGATTGTGCCCATCCCCTCTCAGTCCGAGGCCGAGATCTCCTATATCCGCTCCGAGGAAGGACAGTCGTCCAATTTCAGTGCGCCCTCTGCGCGTCTACAGAACGGAGTGTTTGTATTCAACGCTTCTATCAGTGACCTGTTCCACCAACCTATTCCCGCTATACAGTTCAACTCTGCCTCTACCGTGGATAGCCCATACTTCAACGTGACGGATCCGAACCCCTCCTTAAGTCTGTTGGACCGCTTCAGAGCTGCTATTCCCCCTCAATCAGAGCAACAACTTGACATGCAAGCCGTAGGGTGGGCTATAGCTGATAATGACGACTATGCCACTCCCATTATCAATGAATGGACGGAGCTGGAATTAGAGGGATTCCCACCTAATCCCGAATACATCCCCTTTGACCACATCTGGTATGATGCTTGGATGGCCAATTATGAGGCATCCATGGTTGATCCTTTGGATGGATTCTCGTTGGACATGCTCTTCCAACAACCTCAGCCTGTTTTGCTTGAGGAAGAGTACTATTGGGACCCCGAGCCCGCTTGGCAATTTCCGTTAGGATTTGACCCTAATCCTCTCCAAGGTTACGCTTTGCCCAACCATGAAATCCAGTATCTGAAAGAGGACCCCATTCAAGATGAGACCCATATCCTGGGGGAATGCTTTTTCCCTTCCATTCTTGACAGGCTGGTTAACTCAGTGGCTGATTCCGAGTTTGATCCCACGTTCTACATCGTCGACGAAAACCTCCCGCGCCCTATAGTGCCTTCCCCTCCTGAAGAGGATTGCAGTATCATGGTTACGGACCTTGTTCCACCAGCTGATCTTTGGGACGTCGATGATATAGTTAACATCCAGGTTGGGTCCGAGGTTTGGACTGTCAATCGCTCCCTCGCTGATGGAGGGCTGTGGGATGTCCCTTTTGTTGCAAATACAGAACCAATCTGAGAAGCTGTAGCCGTTGGGGATCCAGACTTTTGGGAATCACTCTTGATGAAAGATCTGACTGAGGATTTGGGTTTGAACATGGAAGTGCCTGTAGCCCCTCTGACCTCTGACAAAGGGAAACGCAAATTGGGGGAAGTCCCTGTTGATCTGTGGGACGATAGTCAAGACCCTCAAATGGTACCCTCTTTAGAGAACGTTCTTAACGTTACAAGAAGTGGACGAGTCTTTCAGCCTGTTAATCTCCAAGCAGGAAGTTCGTCCAATTCTTCTAATCGAAAGAACGAACCTCCTATTTTCTCAAGGTCCGCACCATTTGAGGTACCAGTTAATGCCCCAAACGACGACATGATTCAAAAGCAATTGGAGCGGATTCCCGCCGCCATATCACTCTGGGGACTCATTTGTTCCTCCCGGGAGCATCGTCAGAAGTTCTGCCACACACTCTCTCGTCTTGAGATTCGACCGGACGTCACACCTGAAGCAATGATTTCCCTTATCCTCCCACCTACCTCTAAGCATACCGTGGTCTTCACTGATAAGGATCTGCCGCTTGAAGGAGTTGACCACAATCGACCCTTGCATATCACAGTCAAATGCCGAGGACTCTGGGTTCCGACCGTTCTTATCGATAATGGCTCAGCGATCAATGTTTGCCCTTTAAGGGTGGCTCACCTTCTGGGACTGACTAAGAAAGACTTTGCACCTTCCAGCATGGCTGTTAAGGCATATGACAGCACACGTCGTCTGGTCGAAGGCACACTCGTGCTCACTCTCGATGCGGAGGGATTCAAAATGGATGTCGAGTTCCATGTGGTCGACATTCCAGCCTCGTTCAATCTCTTGCTAGGAAGACCGTGGCTTCACAGATCTGACATCATGGCCGTGCCATCCACTCTTCATCAGAAAGTCATGCTGGGACTTCCTACTGGGACTTTGATTATCTGCGGGGACTCAGGCATTCGCCCGCTCAAGGAGGACGGCACACCTGTTTTGGGTATCGCGCACGACAACGAAGACGTCGATCTCGCAGGTTTCTCTTTTGATACTTCTGGTTCGGTTATGGCCATCAACGTGGATGGGGACTTCATCATAAGCTCTGTCGCTCTGGACATTATGAGAAGGATGTCCTATCTACCTGGCCTTGGCTTAGGAATTCACCAACAGTGGATTCCGGAATTCCCTGCGTTTCCTTCCTGTGAGGGCCGCTTTGGCTTGGGATACTCTTCCTCTGCCAACGATGCCAAAAGAAGGAAATGCATGGGAAAACCTCGATCTCTCTATGGTGATCGCGACAGCTACTTCGTCCGTGAAAAGGGGAATGATATCTATCGTGGGCAAGCTGAGCCCTTTATCGACTCGGTCACCGGGGAACTGTTGCCTGGTTTTGAGATCTTTGCGGATGATACTTGGTCCTCCAGTGATGAAGAGCCAACTAATGCAGAATTCAAGAGGAAGCTTAGCCAACCCAAGCTGAAGACTGACTGGCTGGGATCTCTTGATCAGGGGAACTTGGAGCAGCTGTTCCGTGAATTCTCTCAAGTGGGTTTGGCCAAGGAAGCTAAAGAGGCCGAAGTGTTCATGCTCGGGCCCGACGCCCTCGAGGACCCCACCCCTCTTATCGTGGAAGCTAAGGGTAGCCTTAAAAATTGCATTTTCAAACCACGCCTTACTTGCATTGATGATGTAGCTGAGTCTGACACCGAGTCTGTCAGGTCTTTTGAGTCTAAGTCTAGCTCTGAGTCGGAGTTTGTGCCTCTCGGCCCTCCACTTCATAGCTTTTACTTCGAGTTCGACTCCCTTGTACTTGGCGACCCTGCAGGGTCTTGTGAAATGAAAGACTCCTCTTCTGACTACTTGAATGATCTTTATATAAACTGTGTCGACCCCGACGACGAAGGGATAGATTTCGATGGGGATATCCCAAGGAAATCCGTGCCTTCATCGAAAGGGAAGACGAAAGGCATGCTTAGCCATTAAAAGAAGAGGTAATCTTAATAAACTTGAAAGATGAGAGTGATCCTCGGATGGTTCAAGTGGGCTCGACATTAGATCCAGAGGAGTATCGTAATTTCAAAGAGCTCCTCACTGAATTCAGCGATGTTTTCGCATGGTCTCATCAAGACATGCCCGGTATCGATCCTGAGATAGTGGAGCATCGAATCCCCCTGTTGCCCGATGCTAAGCCGGTAAAACAAAAGCTTAGAAGGATGCGACCGGACTGGGTGCAGAAAATCAAGGAAGAAGTCACTAAGCAGATTGACGCTGGATTTCTCGCAGTTTCTCAGTATCCCACTTGGGTGGCCAACATTGTCCCTGTTCCTAAGAAAAATGGCCAGATTCGTGTCTGTGTTGACTTCCGGGACTTGAACAAAGCAAGCCCCAAAGACGATTTTCCCTTGCCACACATCGATGTGCTCGTGGATAATACTGCGGGGCATGCTTTGCTTTCGTTCATGGACGGCTTCTCAGGCTACAATCAGATTCTCATGGCACCCGAAGACCGCGAGAAAAACAACTTTCATCACTGAGTGGGGGACCTACTGCTATTTGGTTATGCCGTTTGGTTTAAAGAATGCCGGTCCTACTTATCAAAGAGCTGCCACGACTATTTTGCATGACATGATGCACAAAGAGGTTGAGGTCTACGTTGATGATATGATTGCCAAGTCGAAAACTCGTGAAGGGCATGACTATGTACTGAGGAAACTTTTCAAAAGGCTCCGCAAGTTCCGGATGCGTCTTAATCCACAGAAGTGCACCTTCGGAGTCACGGCAGGCAAAATGCTAGGTTTCATGATCACTTCCCGTGGGATTGAGGTCGATCCGTCAAAAATCAAAGCAATACGCGAAATGAAGCCACCTGAGTCTGAAAAGGGGGTGCGGAGCTTTCTGGGGAAGGTTCAGTTCATCAGCAGATTCATCGCCAAGTTAACCTTAACTTGCGAGCCGATGTTTCGTCTACTCAAGAAGGATACCCCGTTCGTATGGTCAGAAAAGTGCCAAGCAGCTTTCATTTCAATCCAGGACTATCTACAGAACCCGCCTGTTCTCATGCTGCCTATACCTGGAAAACCTCTGATTCTCTACTTATCCGTGAGTTCTACGTCCATGGGATGTTTGCTAGCTCAAGAAGGGGACAAGGGGGTTGAAAAAGCTATTTACTACCTGAGCAAGAAGATGGTTGGAGCCGAGGAACGCTTTACCGCTTTAGAAAAGACGTGCTGGGCACTTGTCTGGGCATCTAAGAAGTTAAGACACTACATGCTGGCTTACTCAGTAAAGTTGATTTCTCGAATGGATCCTCTCAAGTATCTATTCGAAAAGCCAGCGCTTACTGGTAAATTAGCCCGTTGGTTGCTTCTCTTAGCAGAGTTTGACCTCGAGTACGTCACGAGAAAGTCGGTAAAGGGATGCACCATTGCAGAATTCTTAGCTAACCACCCTGTGGAGGGGCCTGAGGATTCAGATTTTGTATTCCCGGATGAGGAAGTGCTGACAGTTGTTGAGGATGTTTGAACTCTTTACTTCGATGGGGCAGCCAATCAGAAAGGGTTCGGAATCGGGGTTTTGCTAGTCACTCCTGACGGTTCTCATATTCCGCTTGCGTTCAAGCTTAATTTCGATGTCACCAATAACCAAGCTGAATATGAGGCCTGTATTGTGGGAATGGAAGCTGTGCTCGCACTCGGTGTTGAGAAGCTTGAAGTCATCGAGGACTCAAATCTTGTCGTGTCTCAAGCCAATGGAGACTGGAAGGTACGCGAAGAGAAGTTGAAACCTTACCATCAGGACTTAGAGGGATTAATCCCTCGTTTCAATAAGGTGACTTTCACTCATATCCCCCGGCTGAAGAACCATTTCGCTGATGCACTTGCAACCCTGGCCTCCATGGTCGAACTACCGCTGGGTGTCAAACTCCGCCCTATCTTAATCCCGCCTATCAATGTGTCAACGCCATCGATGATGTGGATGATGGCCTACCCTGGTACCATGACATATGGAACTTCATCGAAAGTGGTTTGTACCCGTCTGAAGCTTCTCAGAAGGACCAAACTGCGTTACGAAAGATTGTTGCTCATTACATCATCTGTGGGGGGAGGTTGTACAGGAGATCTCATTGTGGGATGCACAAACTCTGCGTCAATGGCGTTGAAGCTGTCAGAATTATGGAAGAAATCCACGAAGGGATTTGCGGTCCCCACATGAGCGGCGTCATGCTTGCTAGGAAGATTCTGCGTCAGGGCTACTTCTGGTCTACTGTGGAATCTCAGTGTGTGGATTATGTGCGGCAATGTCACAAGTGCCAAATCCATGCTAATCTGATGCATGTTCCACCCTCTAACCTATTTTGCATGGCTTCGCCTTGGGCTTTCTCTGTATGGGGCATTGATGTCATCGGCATGGTCAGACCTTCTGCTTCAAACGGTCACAGGTTCATCCTAGTAGCGATCGATTACTTCACTAAGTGGGTCGAAGCTGAATCATACAAAACCCTAACTGCGGTCCAAGTCGCTCATTTCATTAGGAAGAATATCATCTATCGGTATGGCGTTCCGCAAGCATTTGTGTCGGACAATGGGAATCATTTCAAAGGTAAGGTTCTAGAGCTCTTTGAAGAATTCAAGATCCAGATCCATCACTCAACCGTCTATCGCCCTCAGACGAATGAAGCAGTCGAAGCGACAAACAAGAATATCGAGACCATCATCAAAAGTCTGCAGAGTCCGCCAGGGACTAGCACGAGCAGCTGCCTCTAGCTCTTTGGGGGTATCGAACGTCGATCCGAACGTCAACAGGGGCAACCCCTTATTCCTTGGTCTACGGAATGGAAGCAGTTCTCCCTATAGAACTCGAGGTACCGTCTCTGAGGGTCGCGGTAGAATCAGAACTTTCGGAATCTGAATGGCTCAGTGGGAGATTTGCCGAACTCATGCTTTTTGATGAACGAAGGCTCCGGGCTTTGTATCATGTTCAGGGGTATCAACGGAGAATTGCCCGGGCATTTAACAAGAAAGTGAAGTCCAGAGACTTAGTTGAAGGAGACATGGTCACAAAGGAGATTCGAGCGCCAGTTTTTCGATCCCCGCGGCAAGTTCCGACCTAAGCGTTCCGGACCTTACATCATTAAGACCATCCTTTCTGGGGGAGCAGCTCAGCTCATTGATCTCGATGGCAACGAGTTCAACACTCTGGTTAACCTGGATCAACTCAAGCGTTACTATCCCTGAGAGAAGCTCGTTGGACCGAAAACCACAAGGGTGGGCGGTTCCAAGCAAAAATTAGAGCAAGCCTGCTAGACCGAAAACCTGAGGAGGCAGTTTAGGCAAAAATAAATAGGCATCAATCAACAGCTCGCTAGACCGAAAACCCGAACGGGCGGTTCTAGGCAAAAGTTAGAGCGTAAGAGGAGAGCTAAAATACCCGAGCGAACCTTTGCCTGAACTACGTTTTGACCTGATTCCTTGAAAAGGGATACGTAGGCAATCTCTCCGTGAGATTCGGTCACAATCAATCAACTTGATCCACGGTTCCCTATTACCAGAGTTTGGATCGATATTCAAGGAATGCTGTGGTTCAACACCTGAAACAAACGGGGAAAGCTCTCCAACTTTCACTTTTATTATAACTTCTATTATACAGGCTGAGCAGTCTTAAGCAAACAGTTACGCATAAAAAGATAGAATAAATAAAGTGTTCGAGGCCTTAACAGGCTCACGGTTTATTCTAGATCATTCGAGTCTGTCAAAGAGTCAATTGTTGTTTTGTCTGCTTGCAATCTCTCTTTTCAGCCATGTTTGATATCGAGGCATGAGCTCTGTGCTGAAGTCTGGGTCAGCTCCTCCGAGTTGTCTCAAGCCCCAATTGTGCTCGTATCCTCGCAGGTTCTGGAAAGTAAAGGCAGGGACTTGGAAGTTCTCAATCCCAGCTCGGTGAAGCCCTTGGCTTATTCCCAACTGACGGAGAATACGACCAGGAATGTAAAATGTGAAAGCAGTCAGCCCAGCTATCACCATCCTCTCGAAAACCTGCAGAATTCAAGGCCATATCCGGGATGTTCAGGGCCTCATGCCTCCAAATGATCTCATTCGGTAGCATCTCTCTCATGAATGTGTACCATTGATGCACAGTCATCTCCGGGTAAATCATGCCTCGCTAATGCATTCGGCCGGGCAGATGGGGCCAATTTGCTTCTGGCGCAGTGAGCAATCCCAACTTGTCAGACAACCAAAGCTGCAAGAGTGGAAAAACAAGTCAGAAACCACATAAAGCATGAGCGGAAAAAACAAGTGAGAAACTCCGATATGGCCTTAGCCGAGAGATGAGGTAAAAACAGAATGTGCGAAAAACAGAAAAAGGTGAGCTGAGTGAGAACTTACCTGCAACAGAAGTGCGCTACCGCCGAAGACGTTTGTTTGACCCGTGGAAACCAAATCCAAACCCATGAGTGTTTCAGCCAAGACAAGCGGTACCACATTCTTTCGGGCACCCATTTGAGCAGCAACGCTCACCAGCATAGGATTCACCTGCCCATTCGAAGATATCAGTAAAAAAGCAGCCAGCACGCTGGTTGTTACGGCAAAGCGACGCCTAGCCTGCAAAGCCATGTCCTCTACATCCCCTTCTGGCCCGTACCATTCCATTAGGCGCATAATGTTGATTTGTCCTCCAACTAGCAGACTTTCGGCTGCTCCCCTAGTGATGTTAAGGCTGGTTTGAAGGAGCTTTGGTATATTCTTCCGGTAAGGTGGTACGACAATCACGCTTGAAGCAACACCTTGAGGTACGCTTGGAATTCCTCCACAGTCGGGCACAACTCGTTAACCCCAAACCTGAACACGTGAACCTCCGGATCCAGAATTGCAGAGCCGCCATCAGGAGTTCAGGGCGAACCCTTACATCACGGAGAAAACGAAATGCGGCCAGCCCGTGAGATCGAAATGAGAGCCAATCTCCAGCAACAAAAGAAGTAAGCCATGGACTAATCAACACTGGAAGGTTATTCGCCATCTTGATTTTTGTGGGAATGTCAAATTACCAGGGGAATGCCTCTACTGAACGAAGCACCGGTCCTCTTTATAGCCAGAATGCATGAAGCATCTCTCTTTCGCAGAGCAAATATCTCTGCCGCATGCTGTCCTTTCTCTTGAGACCAAGGCATCTCTGCACCGTCCCATAAAAACCTCTGAGAAAAAGTGATGACGAGGCCTGACCACCCTGGAATTCTGAGATGGTCAAATAAAGGTAGCCTGCCATGCCTCAACCATCGCGCGATGATGTCACTCCATCGCGCGACTGTTTAGAATCCCTCCATCGCGCGATTGACTCATTCCATCGCGCGATGGTTCAACCTGCAATTTGACAGATTACAGCAGCTACTGCCCAACCTTGGTCATTTTGGATTCCAAAGGTTACCTTGCAACTTTTATGGTTCCAGCAAGTCATTGCAAGCATATATGACTGTATCTAAGCACCGGATTCGAAAAATTGCGTTTAACGAAGATTTCGGACCCTTGGTGGCTCGTTTCAAGTTCAAAAGGCCGTTCTAGGGAGTCAAAACTCTTTTCAAGGGGTTTCCCCCCATTCTCTCATGCCGTACAGGTCATGGTGACCTGATGTGACTGTACGGAGGTGTCGGTTTCAGTCCGGGACATAATAGAGTCTTATTTTATCACCTCGTGTCCCCTTTGTGTCCTTTGTGGTGTTTTTTGGGTCTTTTTGCGTCTTAGAATGTATTTTTTGAAATTCATCTGCTCTCATACGTCATTTTGCACATGTGTGACCTTACCTTAGTGTCCGTTTCACCCCAATTGAGATATTTTCAGTTTTGGCTTGCAAATGTCCAAAAATCCATCATATTGTCCGTATCCTAGCTGTGTGCTAAGGCATTCGTTCGTTTTCTTTCAAGCTAAGTCCCGCTTGTACGCGTCTCTGTGTCTATGAACAGTCTTGGTACATTATCAATGCAAGTACGGTATTAGTGGTAAATATTTGTCTACTTAGCCCATTGCAAAGGTGAAATAAGCTGAAAATGCAAATTTTATGGCTAACACTGTGATCTATCCACATCCAAATAAAGAAAGCTAGTGCACGTACGGCACTTCGGCCACCCAAAGTATTATGTCAAGTTCGGGCACACTCGCCCATCAAGGCATGCAGGCCTCCAAAACATCTGTCAAAATATCAGCTAGGGCACTCTGGCCCTCCATCTATCTATGCGGGCACGCAGGCCCAAAAGCAAAAATCAAGTGCAAAAGTGGGAAAAGGCTCCTCAGCGGCCCTCAGTCATCCCCGAACCAGTCACCCTCTCCGTTGTCATCCTCGTCGTATCTCTCTGTGGGATCCACTCTGTAGCCTGGATCGTTCGCTGAGGTCGTCAGACCCGCTGCTGTCTGACGCTTCCTCTTCCTCGCCTTCTTCTTCCTCCTCCTCTTCGTCCTCCTCCTTGGAGACCTCTGGCAGGATCAACCGCTTCTTGCGGACTGGCTTGTATTATGACGGTCTCTGGCGCATCTTCAGCTGGTACCTCTCTTCGGCTCGCGCCACAGCCTTTCAGGCCGCCTCCTCGCTGCCAATAGGTGGCTGTAGGCCCCGTGCCTGTGGCCTGGTGCTAGTGGCAGGAGCAGGAATCCTGGTAGCTAATTCCTTTTGTGGGGGATCCCTCACGCTCTTCCTCCTAGGAGCCGCTTGTCCCTGTGCCTGCATTGTAAGCATTGTATATATTAGCATATGTTTGCATGTTTCATGTTCTAAAAGCAGGTATGATCAAGCAAAATCAAAAAGCAATCAAAGCGAGGGAACGTATCGAATGCAGGAATGTATCGAATGCAGGAATGTTTCGAATGCAGACATGTATCGAAAGCAGGAATCTATCATTTTCTAAAGGATGTACCTGAGATCTCCGAGCTGCTGGCTGAGGGTAGCGCAAATCCAACGGTAGGCCACTCGCCGCTCTCCTGATCACGTTCTCCAACGCAAGCATGCGCTGGACAGCCTCGTTCACCCACTCATTGGGTACTTGCAAAGAGGATTCAAAGATGGACAACTAAATGACAATTCAAACTTTATCAGAATACAGTAATGAAGGCAACCATATCTTACTTGTACAGTACGGGCGCTGGCTCAACTCTGGCCGGGGTAAGGTGCAACTCAGCCGGATTGCCCTGAGAGTCTACCACGGCTATCCGCCACGTCAGCTCTGGCGGCCCGCCTCTCACTGGTCCACTTGGACCTCGCCTCGAACGACTCTCACCACTGCCTAACCTCCCTGAAACGGCTTTCTTCTCCTCTCCCTCCGCAGCTCCGCGGGCCTGACTCCGAACCTCCCTGAACTCTCGTACTCCCAGTGGCCCCGCCAAGCGCTCCCTCTGATAGACTGCATAGTCCATGTCAGGACGCAAGTAGCGTGCCAAGTCAGTATCAGGCCGCGTGAAGACCTCCAACTCAGCCAAGGTGTACTCTCCCGTGTGTGAGGCCCGTGGAGGAAGCGGTCCGGGCACCTAAAAGCCTGCATAGCCAAGTGACTGGCGTGTCACTCGGTCACCCAAGTACCACCTGCCAACCAAAGGCCGACTCCAGCAGCACTCTGCTCGCTGTGACAACCCTGCTACGAGCCAAGTACTCAGGCTCAGGCTCCGCCACCCTCCAAGGATCCCACTCAACCTGTAAAGGCAAACAATGCAAGTATCGGTCAGCGACAGCATTGAAGCAATAAAAAGGGCATACACATTGTCATTTCTACGAAGTATAATGTTGTACCTGTGAGGGGCGAAGCTCGTCAAGGTATATCCGGAAGCTGTTCAGATCGCCTCTGCCTCTCTTCTCCCCCATGTTCTTCTTGCTCCATATGTGTGCGCGCGGGAGAATCCCCAAATCCAGGCTCTTTGTCACCGGACGGCACATGTTCAACACCTCATAAGCCCAGAGCTACAGAATTGTCAATGGATCAAACCCAATAATGCATGCAAGGATGCTATAAAACAGATTATGCTGTCAAAATAAATGCAAGTGCGAATTATAAAGTGTGCATTATTCTATTGAGACTCATACCTCCCAGATCCGCCAGTACCCGGCAGTGCTCACCTCCGTCCTCGACGAGTCCCCAAAGAAACCATAGGCCGCGCCTAGTGCTGCTCCACCCCAGTCAAAACGCGAGGCTGTCCTCAAATCCCTCAGCGCTGGCAAGTAGGACAAGTGAACCTTGCTACGCCTGTTTGGATACAGGGTAGCACCAAAAAGGTACAACAAGTACGCCCGGGCATCTGCTCCGCCTCCTGTTCAGTCGTCACTTCCTTCTTGAGATATCGGGTGAACAGCCCATACCTCGCCATCCCCTCCTCGATCTTGGGCACCTTGCCCAGAAACCACTCCAAGGCTGCCTCATCCTGCTCAATGCCCGAGTCGAACAGGATAGGCTCTCCCCCAACCCTCAAACCTGTGATCGCCGCAAAGTCAGTGAGCGTCACCGTCATCTCCCCGATCGGTAGGTGGAAGGTATTTGTGGTATCCCTCCACCTCTCCGCAAGTGCAACCAGAAACGGCGTGGTCATTCCTCACCAGCGTGAGAGTTTGAATGAACTCTCCAAAGCCTGCCTCGTCCACCAACTGCCTCACCCTCTCTGGCAAGCTCTGATATAGCGCTAAAGAGCTGCAAGCACCCCCAAAGCCGCTGATATCTCTCGGCCGTGCCCTCTCCTGTACCGAACATGAAAACAAACATCAAAGGATATATCAGCATGCAGAATTTCGTTTTCAAGTTCTAAGTAATCAATGCAGCCTAGCTACAGATGGTTGGTTCAAGTTATTATGTCTCATGCACGACATTCAAACATGAATCTATGGTGCCACTATTCGAAGTCTACTTCAGAGGATTACTATTACTCTACAATTTTTAACTTTCGGGCACATGCATTGTACTTGAATCGTATCTAATGAAGGATATGAGCATCTATCAGAAAGTTACCTCAGACCAACTGCGTGAAATGTGAGTATCAGGATCTCTCAAGACCAGCTCAGGGTCATACTCAGCCTGTCGCGGCCGATACGCTGTGAAACCCGACGGCACAAACAAGTGTGGTACCGGTGCCCTGTACCCCTCTACTGAAAACGGAGCCCGAGTCAAGCTCTCCGCCTCCGACACTGCTGTCACTCTAGGACCACGCACGCTCGCACTAACCCTCTCCTCAGCCTCAGCATCCCTCAAAGCCTCCTCCTCAGCAGCTCTCTCTCTCTCGGCTCTCGCCGCAGCCTTTGAAGCGGCTATCTCTCGCTCCCGCTCCTCCAGAGCCTCTAAACAGCAGCCCCTATCTCGGGGTTATCCTCCAAAAGTCGTGCAAGCTGCGCATCACTCAAAAAGTTCCGCGACATCCTGCTTTGTGATCGGCCTGTGACCCGATGATGTCGCCGCTGGACGGAAAAGCACATCCTCTTCTCTGTATGCGAACGGAACCTCCGTGGCTCGCTCACTCTCGGTCGCCACATCCTTGCCTTTCGCCGGATCCCTCGGCGGAGTCTCACTTGGCTCGACACCACCACCAAGGGTATCTCCACTACCCGTGCCGCCAGAACTAACACCGGCTACGACAGACCCGCTCACCGCCGTGCTTGGGTCCATTTGTTCGATCTCTGATTGCACTGCTCCGACCCCCTCCATCGCGCGACGATCTGACTCCGTCGCGCGATGATTGCCATCATCTCCAACCGCCTGCATGCGATCGTGTTCGCCATCGCCGCCGCCTATCGTCTCTGCACTGATGCCTGTAGCAGCCTCCACCAACGGCTGATCACCCGTTTGGACTTCCATAGGCCCTCCCTCGTCCTCCGGACGATCAACAACATCTCCACCACTGCCCCCGTCGCCGTGGTCTGCCATGGATGAATGCGTGTGCGTGGGTTCTTGGATTTTGAAAGGAAATTGAGGGTTGGGTTGAGAGTGAGAGAGTTTGGGAGTTCAGAGGAGTTTTGAAAACTTCGAAACAGCTCAGTATTCGGTTTCTGTAGCGTCCCTGGAAAGAAAAGGATAAGCAAACGAGCACGGGCCGGGTTTGGGCTCGTTTCAGATTCAGGCCCTGACTAAAAACCATCGCGCGATGGTATGACTCTCTCGCGCGACGGTATAATTGGGCCCTTGACCATATTTGACCTCTGGCTCGGCCCATCATCTTTATTAATGGCCCACCAGCTTTCCACGTTAGAGGCAGATGATTTTGGGGGTCTCTGCAAGATGTCCGTGATCAAAAGTGCCTCATATCCCCAATCAAGCGACGATCCAACCGTCCAATTTCCAACCAGCGACGATCTAACCGTCCAACTTTCAATCAACGACGATCTAACTGTCCAATTTTCAATCAACGACGATCTAACCGTCCAATTTCCAACCAACGACGATCTAACCGTCCAATTTTCAATCAACGACGATCCATCTGTCCAATTTTCAATCAACGACGATCTAACCGTCCAATTTTCAAACAACGACGATCCATCCGTCCAATTTCCAATCAGCGACGATCCAACCGTCCAATCCCTCGGTGCACGGTATTAGTACATACCGTCTTGCACTTTTCGATTAATTGGTTCTTGTGTGGATTGGATGGGTGTCTAGAAATCTTTGATGTTACCCGTACTGACTAATGGTGCTCCGCGTGCCGTCAAAGAGGGACTACTGTAGACACCCCAATTTGATTCCCCCAATCATTTTGTCTCTTTTCAGTTTGTTTCTTTTCAGTTCCTTGTTCCCCCAATGATGAATCGGGTCGCGAACAGTATTGAGAAAATGAAATGGTTTGAGTTTGGTGTATGTGGAACCCATCCCTTAAACCCAGGACCATTGAACCCAAACTTTGACTATGGGTTTGACTTTTGCGCGACCTACTGAGACACTCGCGCGATGCTCTACTTGCCAGGTGGTGGTCAAAGTCAAACTTTGACTGATTGACCATCGCGGGGAAGTTAGAACCCTCGCGCGACGGTCTCACTCCATCGTGCGATGGTTGACACCTGTCGTATCCAGCTGGATTTTGTGATGATGAGGCGTCTGCAGGTCCATGTGACCCCGTTCCATCAACTGAACGGCGTTTTGCTCGGCCAGCCTTGCACCACCTAGCCCCCACTCTCCCATCAACCTTTGGCACCCTACTTCCCCACCAAGTAAGTGCAGCCAGCATTGTTGGCTGGCTGCATGGCCTTGTATCACCACCAACAAACCCTCCTCCTTTCTATAAATAACCCCCATTTGTTCTCTTTCTAAGGGTTACAAAAAAATCCCAAAAGAAGAACAAGAACTACAACCTTGATCTTCTCAAAGCCACTACCACTTCCTCCTTTGTCAAAGGCATACCACCTCACTCAAACCATATTCAAATCATTCAAGCAAAGGTATAATTTTCAGCCTTTACTGTTTTGATCCCTGAGGGGGGCTGACAGGGTCAGGACTGGTAACCAATATCAGCTTTTGACCCCAAAGCCAGCAAATTTACAAGTAACTGTCAATGGGATACCCGCCGCGCGATGAACCCATTCAATCGCGCGATGCTTCTAGCTCGTGTGATATGGTTCTCGCGGGGATGGGCCTCTTGTTCTGTTCGATTTATATGATTTCATGCTTTCCTGTCTAATCATATTTGATACATCTCATTGTTTTGCATGCTAAAATCAGTAGTTCAGTTTAGTTTGCTTTCCCTGTTCATGTTGGAATGCCCCTGGGTAATTTCTGAATATGTCTCAGAGCCCAGGCATGCAAAGCAATTCCTGGACGTCCAGTCAGAACAATCGCGCGATGATGTGACTCCATCGCGCGATGGTTTAGGCATTTCCAGAATTTGCCCTTGCATGGGCAGCTAGGCTCTCAGCCTCTGTTTTAACACCCTCACTGTTTAAGGGTTGTATTTTACTCCAGCTCTGTTAATTTGTAAATATTGCTTTCCTTTCAGTATACATAAACTGCGTGGTTTGTCCTGGGTGTGCACTGGTCCTTCCAGAGCCCAGAAGGGGGTAAAATTTAACCCGTTGGGAGAATATCAACCCTCGCGCGATGGAATGGTTTTGACGCACGATGGTTGACTTGCATGCTGGCAGATCCATGCATGCAAGTTGGCCATTCTTCGTGTTAAACTCATTCTAGTGTACTGTTTTGATATCCAACCTCATTGTTAGATTTTATCTTGTTTATTTTCTTAAATATGTCGTACCATCCATACAATCATCTATCACATCCTGCAAACATGTTACAGTTTTAAACCCCTTTAACTGTTCCCCCGCCCTAATTGGCTAAAAATTGCTTAATAAAATAGAATCGTAAAAACAAATATTTTCGCAAATGCTTTAGTAGAGACCGATCTCCGGATTGGGCGAGAGGGGTGCCAAAAAACCCTTTCCCTCTCGTAACCTGGCTCCCGAACCCAGATATGGTTATGACGGACTGGTTCCTTAACTTTTTCAAATCAAACAGCGCGGCAGGTGCTTCGAAATACGGTTCCTTGGGTGTCGGACCTTCAAAACCCGAGTGGCGACTCTGTATTTTCGCGAGCGCTTGTCGTCCAGCTTCAAAAAGCGCTCACCGCGAACCAGCAGCATCTTTCCTTTCTCAAAGGGTAGGGGAACGGAATCCCTTTCCCGGAGGAAAGATCGGGGCAAATCGCATTGCCCACATGTATCATCTTCTTCTTGACTAGCTTGAGCAATTAGCTGTTGTGCTAACATTAATAATTGGGAGCACTTGGTTTTTGACATGGATTTAGAAGGCTTGGAAGAGCTTGGTGTTGGGCTTCCAAGTCGAATAGTAGAAAAGGTAGGTGAATTTGGTTGAATCTGTGCAGCTGGAATTTTGACTGGTTGAATCTGTGCAGCTGGAACTTTTACTGGTGTTGGAACTTTGACTGGAAACTCTTCTTTGACTTGATCAATAACGCGTTGATGCTTATATTGATCCCACCATTTTACTAAATATTGACGAATGACTGTCTTGTTATTGATACCATATCGCCGCTTGAAGATCCATGGAACTTTATATTTGGCCATGAATAGTAACAGGACTGGAAATTGACTAGTGTGACTATTTACTGGGTACAAAGTGGAAAAGTAATTGAGTTGGTCCATGAGTTCATTTGGTAAGAGGTCAGGAATGGCTCCATTTTGGTGCCACCATCGGGAGAACCAAGATGGAAATTACTGATTTAAATTTATGATCAAAAGAAAAGAACCAGGAGTGAGTAAAAGACTCATTCTCATGGAGGATGACTTTGAACCACACATCAATATAATCATAATAATTATATTGAATAGGATGATTAGGGAGATTCCTGAATAGTGATGGGTGACCCCATTCATCAAGGCTGACTATGTTGTGAATATAGAGGGAATGGTAAATGACTTTATTGGGATTGACTCGGTCATTGATGGGTTTTATCACAATTGATTTATGGTGGAGGAGGATGTCTTTGTAAAAAGAAAGGTTTTTGTCTGGGTGAGCAGGGATGAATTGCCATCCTGAAGGGAAAAAGGTTTTGACTAACTCAATTGGGTTATGAATATTTTTGTGGATTGGTTCAATGGAGAAAAGATTAATGGTGACTGGTTTAAGAACATATTCTGTAGTTCTGGCTGGATAAGGGAATTTGTTTTGACTAGGTTGAATAGTTTGAGTTGGACAAAAAGGATCAACTGGTTGACTAGATGGAGAATTGCATATGAGTGCTGAACTGTAACTAGTCTTGGGGATTTGCCCAAGAACTTGATACCTGTTTCCACCACTGGCTGGAGGAAGAGCAAGCTGATTTTTTGGAGCTGGGGTTGGCTTTTTGCTTTTCTCTGCATTTTTGTCGGTCATGGCTGGGTTGAAGTTCTGCTTCTGCTGCTTGGTTTAAATAGTTGAAAATGATGTTTAAATAGTTGAAAAGGGAAAACTCTCTGGACTAGATGCTGCTGAAAAATGATTTTAATAACTGGAAAGTAGTTTTTTGGATGAATAAGAAACTTTTATGACTTGCTAAATAAAAATTCTCTGGTAAGAAAATCAGGAATAGAATTCTGATCTCCTTTAATGTATTCAATATCAAAATAAAAAATACTTAAAATTGACTGCCATCTAGCAATGATTTGTTTACTAGCTATATTTTTAACATCTTTTTCTAAAATATATTTTGCACTTTTACAATCAATTCTGACTAAAAACTTTTGGTTTAATATATCATCCTAAAATTTTGATATACATAAAACTAATGATAAAATTTCTTTTTTAATAGTACTGTAATTGCTCTGTGCTTTATTTCATAGACCAGAATGAAATCGAACAATTTGCTCAGGGGAAGTAGGGTTGACTTCTATAGGAGAATACCACCATATCCTATATCCGAGGCATCAGTTTGAATAATCTTAAAAGAATTAACTGTAGGAATACCTAGACATGGTAATGTCTTTACATATGTTTTGACTTGTTTGACTATGGAGGTGGTTACTGGTGACCAAGGAGGGGGATTGTCCCTTAATCGCTCAAATAGAGGCTGACAAGTTTTCCTAAGGTCTTTATAAAATTCTGCTATATAATTTAATGATCCTAAAAATCTTTGTAATTGATTTTTGTCAGTAATTTCATCAGAAAATTTATCAGCAAATTGAATTGCTATACTAATTGGTGTTATGGTTGATTGGTGAATATCATATCCTAAAAATCTTATTTTAGTCTGAAATAATTTAATTTTGGGAGCTGAGATGACTAATCCATTATGTTTTATGGTTTGAAGAAAAGAATTTAAATGTTTCTAGTGTTCATCAATTGAATTGGAAAAGATAAGTACATCATCTATGTAGACTATAATAAAATGACTAAACGGATTAAATATTTCATTCATTATGTTTTGAAATTCACTAGGAGCATTTTTTAATCCAAAAGGCATTTCATTCCATTCGTAATGTCCAAATGGTGTAGTGAAAGCTATTTTATATCTGTCATTAGGGTGTAATTGGATTTGCCAAAATCCACTCTTTAAATCAAATTTGGAGAAAATGACTGCATTCGTTAATCTGTTAATTAAATCTTTTTTTATTAGGAATTGGGTATCTAATCCATTCTAATACTGTGTTTAATGGTTTGTAATTTATGACTAATCGTGGCACGCCACGTTCTTTCTCTGCATTTTTATTGACATAAAAAGCTGGACATGACCATGGTGATTTACTTTTTCTAATAATATTATTATTGAGTAGTTCATTAATTTCTTTTTTGCAGGTTTCCATTACTTCAGGGTTCATTTGAATGGGTCTAGATTTTGTAGGGATTTGGGTTTCATTAAAATCTTTTATGTATGGTAAGGTTACTATGTGCTTTTTCCTGTGCCAAAAGGCACTGGAAGACTAGAACAAAATTCTTTTTTAAGTTTGTCTTCAAATTGTTTAATCTGTTGACTAAATAATTCATTGGTTAGTTGCTCTTCAATTTTTTTTGCATTTAATTTCCTCTTGTAGAAATTTTAATTGGTTTGTTTTTGACTTATCTTAAATTGAGATACAGAGTAATTTTTTAATTGTTTTAGTTCTCTATATTCTGGTTGGTTCAAGAATTTAAGTGTTACTTGTTGTCCAAATGGTTTAGTGGTAATTCCTTCTTCAGTAGTTGTAAAGGGGTAAAGTAAGCAAATAAATGGTGTTCCTAGAATTACTCTGTCAGTTAGATCTTAGACTAATACAAAAGAAGTTCGAAAACAAACTTCATTTTGGCAAATATGAACTTTGGGTAGTTTATAATTAATTTGCATTTTACTGCCATTAGCAGAACTTAATACTACCATTAGCAGAACTTAATTGTGCAGTTGTTTTGTGAAAATACATAGTAGGAACTAATCCTTCTTGTATACAGTTTAAATCTGCTCCTGTATCAATAAGAGCATCAACTTCTATTTGAAGTCACGTACTATCAATTTAATTTTAGCATACCATTTATGGTAGTAATCTTGGTAATCATTGGTATATGTATTATGCTGAGTAGATAATTGGTCATCAGATTTTTTTAATTCAGTAATATTCTTTTTAATAAGATTAACTTCATGTTTGAGGTCCTGTGCTGTAGTTTCTTTAATTTGTTCTTGATTTGGGATAGTGGAGGAGGTGCTATTGGAGCAAGTAATCTTTTTACGTTTAATTTTTGAAACTGTTGTAACTGTGTTAACTTTTTTATAATACTTTTCTAGGTAAATGAAAAAATAAATTTCAGTTCTGGTATCTTCCATAAATTGTTCCCATTGAGTAATTATTTTTGCTTGTCTGGATTGTGAATATTTATTAGCATAGTCTTTTCTTTTTTGTTTATTAGCTTTTGACTTAAATTCTTTGTATAATTTATCAAAATTAATTTTAAAATCTTTATGTAGAACGAGTAAAGTTGGGTCAATTTGATTTGAATTTACTTCTTCAAAATCTGTTTGAGTTGGAGATCCTTGAGAGGTATCTTCACCCTCAAATTTTGACTGTGTAGAATAACAGGGTTTACTGACCTGGGAACTTGTCTCAACACCTTTAATCTTAATCCTATGATCAAGTAAATTTTTGTCTTTCCTAGACATAGTGGGTGATCTGTCAATAGCGACTGAGCTATTTGACCTGCTTAATTCTCTGATTCTCAGACGAAGGTTTGTTCTTTGTTGATCAAAACTTATTCTAACTGTACCATCTAGGTATTGTTGAATATAATCTAGATCAATTGTGTCATTTTGGAGTTTCTGTGGGAAACTCTCATTTTCACTGAGCCAACTGGCTGGTAACTAGATGTCATTCCAGGAGATGGTTTTGGGTACTTGAATGTTGGCATTTGTGCTGCTTTGAATAAGGACAGTTTTGTCTTTTGGACTTTTAATTAATGCATGAATATTCAAATTAGTTTTCATACATTTGTAGTAGAGACGGTAAATTAATGCAATTGACTGACTGCCTTCAAGCATTTGAGTGATTGCTCCAGCAGTTTGAATATTTAAAGTTAAAGCTTTTAGAATATTCTTGTCATTTAAACTAAGGGGTAAATCTGGGTAACAGTTACAATAAACTGGACCATTATGTAGACTTGACTCCATTAATCCTAACAAACTATCACTATAGACGGTAAATCTACTGTCTCGCAAAGACAGCAGTACTGAGGAATTTAATCCTTTTCTTGTAAGTGGTTTAACAGCTACTTGTATTAATCCTACATGAATATATTTATATCCTCTTTCGAGGTGTCTTTTGACTGAATGTTGACTAAGAAGAGAATATCTTTTTTCTTGTTTAGTAATAGCATAAACATGCTCTGCAGTTTTTGCTACTTGGTCAGTACGAAAAGTATCATCTAAAAAACTTGACTTGTAAATTTCTTTTACTGGGATTTTGGGAATATTCCAATTGTTTAATCCTGTATCTAAATCTTGGTACTCATGTTCTTCTTGATTGACTATATCCGGCAACTCAGATAAAGAAGCCATTGAAGAACTGGCTGAAGAACTACACTTAAATAATCTATTCATTGTGTTTAATCCTACAGATTCTTCTTTTAATATTTTAATCCTAAAGATTTTTTAATTAATATTTTAATCCTAAATTATCATGATAAACACATACCCTACTGCACACATACTCTAGAAAACTCCCAACCCCTTAACTGCCCTACCTTGGGACGTACTCACGGGGACCTTTTACGGACTCTCTAAGGTGGCCAGTGACAAGGTGGTCGACTGATGACAACCGAATCAAAATACTAACTAAAATTTCAGCAAGAATAAAATACTAAATGAAGACTAAGTAGGAGTAAAACAACTTACAGATTACTTGAGTTTAATTCTTCAACAACTTACAGATTACTCACGTGGACCTTTTATCAGAGTAAAAGAATATATATATATATATATATTGTTGCCCCTTTGTTGGGGGGTTGCCCAAGCCGGCCCTGACTGAACTTACTTACAAAGAAATCTACGTTTGTGTTTGTGGCGGCGGGCTTGCGGGGCTTACCCCCCGGCCGGCCCTAACTGAACTTACTTACAAAGACATCTACGTCTGTGTTTGTGGCGTCTTTCATTGGTAGATCATTTTTTTGGCTTCTGTTGAGGGAGCTCATTCATATGCTTGTAATGAGCGTTGTAAACTGATTCAATTGTCACCATTTTATAGTCATCCATTTGGTTTACTGTACGTAGAATTTCTTTGGGTTTAAGCATCTTCGATGACATCTAAACCATCATTTTTATATGTTTGGACGATAAACTCCTCTTATGTAGGCCCTCTTTTTAAAGTGCACATGGATGGTTATATGTTCCGTTCAATATAGTCAAAGTCCAACCTTCGTCCTCCTTAACACATGTCACTTGAAATGGGTATTCACATTTCAAATTGCACCTTGTCTCATGCCTTCCCACTTCTTTGGCATGCAAATCTAATCATCGGTCTTCGCTTCGCTGTCTTTAACTCTGAACCCTTGATGATAATTTCAAAATCGTGTTTCGTAGTGGTCGAGATCAACCACTCTCTCAATGTTGTTTCGGTGGGAAAGACCCATGCAACACAGGTTTGAATATATCCCATTATAAATCAGTAATACAACCCAAATTTAATCATCAAGTATCTAATATTACCATTACCCACATTGTACATAGGAAAATATGTTCGAAGAAATAACTCACCATGCCTGTAGTAAAATGTTATGTGTAATCTTCAAAATAAGCCGATGAATCTTCCATTCTACAATGATTTTGGATGGGTTGTTTCCTCATTGATAAAGACTTGATAAGAAATGATGCAACTATATTAGTTCGTAGAAGTGATTTCGCATGGGTTATAATAAGGAAAATTTTGATAGAGACTTGATAATGAATGATGGAGGATAGTACTTCGTAGAATTGAGCATGCATGGTTTATAATAATGAAATTTTGCTCCAAAACTCCAATTTTTTGCTTCAAAAAACCCCTTGCATTATTTGAAAGGAATCTCAGGGGTCATTGTCATTTAATAGTCATGTCGGGAAATTTTCTCAAGAAAACCTGTTGCATTATTTCAAACAATCTCATGTGTCAATGAATAGTAATGTCAAAAAATTTGCTTTAGAAAATCAATTGTATTATTTGAAAGAATCTTAGGTGTTAGGAAGAAATTTGCTCCAAAAAACCCATTTTTTACTATAGAAAGCCCGTTGTATTATTTGAAAAGAATCTCGGGTGTCAATTCATAGTCCTGTCAGCAAGTTTGACGAAGAACTTTGCTCCAAAAAACCCATTTTCTACTACATATTACCCATTGCATTATTTGAGAGAATCTCAGGTGTCATTGAATAGTTATGTCAAAAAATTTCGTACACAAAATCTGTTGTATTATTTAAAAGAATCTCGGGTGTCAATTAATAGTCATGTTAGCACGTTGATGAGAAAGAACTTTGCTCCAAATAACCCATTTTCTAGTACAAATTACCCGTTACATTATTTGACAGAATTTCAGGTGTCATTGAATAGTCATGTTGGAAAATTTCTAACACAAAATTCATTGTATTATTTGAAAGAATTTCACGTGACATTTAATAGTCCTGCTAGCACTTGTGCCGAGGAAGAAATTTGCTCCAAAAAACCCATTTTTAACTACAGAAAAATGATGTGTGTCATTGAATTTTTAGACACGAACACGTTTTATGAGGAAGAAAATTTCACGTTATACGAGAAAAAATATCCGAAAGAAATATCATTTGGGTACTATTTATTTTGGAAATAAATATCCAAAATTTATACTTATTTTCGGACTTTAATATCTGATTTGTATACCATTACTTGGGTTCTAATTTTCGATCAGAATGACAACTATGATATAGAATGGGACACCATTCGGATACTAATGTTTAAATTGGATCAATATTTTTGAAAAACAATATCCGAAATTTGTACACATTTTTGGACTTTTATATCTGATTT
This sequence comes from Rhododendron mucronatum var. ripense, assembly GCA_019656295.1. Lineage (NCBI taxonomy): Eukaryota > Viridiplantae > Streptophyta > Magnoliopsida > Ericales > Ericaceae > Rhododendron > Rhododendron mucronatum. The sequence continues at coordinate 677,639 of BPLT01000159.1, read as the reverse complement.
CTATACCACTATTGGGATTATAATTTCCGAACAGAATGTCACAGACTTAACGACTATGAGTTTTCAAACAAAAATACAATATAAGAGTTCACTTGACAATCCGAAAACTACATGTTTAGAAATCATCCAATTTTCATAACATTAGAATACATTGTATAATAGTACGCATAAAAAAAAATCAAACTAAGAAAAAGAAAATCGTTTCTCAATCTAAAATGTCTAATTCACATGGATGATCTCATTTGTTGCTACGTCCATGCCATTGATCTCGTTGAACTTCTAAATGGCCGCAACATATGTAGCATAATGTCTTTTCCAATTGCAAACTATTGGCTGCATAGGGGAACCTACTATAGGAATACCTGCCATATTGCATTACGTATTTATAAAACAAATCAAGTTGGATTTAAAGAGCAAAATTCATCATATAGATAATAACAAACCATTTACCAAAATCACACCTGTACAAATTGTCTGCCGTCAACAAATCCAATAGCAATAACCTTTTGTTTCATGGAGGGTAAGGGCTTCGATCGGAGGGGGAGGAATGTAAGACATTGAATTTTTTATAAATGGACAAGGATGCAATTATAAGCTGATGCTATGAGGTGACCCATGTCCGGCATTGTAATTTAACTTTTTCGGGGCACAAGACTTTCATATCACGACAAGATGCGAAGTAATTCCCTAGCCCTCTGAGTCCCCCCTGCCATTTGTCCGTAAAGGTGTAAATGTGTTTCCACCTCTTTTAGCAAATCACTTGTTATCATTAATCACTTATGAATATCGCCTTTCATGAAGCCCAACACTGCCTGAAACTCACAATTCCCATCATTTTCAACATCCATAACCAATTCGATGTAAGGTCTTACTCCTTCCGGGAAATGATTGATGAAGGGGCATGTCCAAAATTATGTCGAAACTTTTGGTTTGCCTTTCAGATTGCGCTGCGGTTTCTCTTTGACGGCCTTAGGGGTTTGAAGGGAGGTTTGAATGTGTTCAAACTCCGAGGGATCCCTACACGTCGAATTTCGTTCTTTGGCTGCATTTTTTTCTTTGGTTGACTTCCGACCGCGTTTTTGTGCATTCACTTTGGGTTCAACAAGGGTACTGCTTTTTGGATGAATAAGCTCTTGCATCTTATTAACATAATTTACCTTTGCGTCATATTGATCTTCATTAAAAAATTTATTGTAAAAAAAATCAAAGTGAGACAAAAGCGTCTCCTCCATCGAATCCTCATTCTAGGCTGCAAGTAAAGAAAGCCTCTTCCAATGGTCATGGATTAACTCAATCGGTAGGAGGATATTTGCCATCTTGTAAGGACCAATCTCATGAGCGTAAGGTAAATCATGGGTGTGCCTCAAAGCACACATGCACTCACGCTTTGATTCTGTAAACCATTTGACTTGATGGGACGCTGGTAGAACGAGTGTCATGGCATTTGACCAAACTGCTCCATTAGCCCATCAAATAGAGTTGTCCTAAAATCATGCTGCATAGAACTAAGGCTCTTCTTAAAAGAAGTTTTGACTTTAGTAATTTGTAACACTGTCAATCTGTGAATCATCTCCCATATACTATCAAAATTGCATTGCGAGTTTTCAAGATGATTTTTTAGTTTCGAATGTGAACTCTCCACCCTATGAATACATATGGCAAGATATTAGCCATAGCAAATAACAAAAATATATAAATTTTTTTGAAATGCGCGCATAAGAAAAGTGCCTAAGTTGCAAATGAAGCGTTTACCTGTTACTTGTTAGGTTGCCGAAATGCATGACTTTGTCCGTCCAAGCTCCTACAAACCCATCTTTATAGGGTACCAACCAGTTTTTCTCCACATACTCAAGTGCTATAGGAACCATTTCAAAATCATGCTTCAAAACGTAAAGGGGCTCCTCGTACTGTGTAGCACTTGCTGAAAGGACGACTAGGCCTTAACTGCAAATAAACTCCTTCCACTTCTTGTCATCAAACATCTTTCTACATTTGGTTAATACGTTCTTGCCAATATGCCACCTACATAAGAGATTGGTAGCATGAGGGAAAAATGTTTGTGATGGTATTCATAAGTGCCAACTCCCTATCCGTGACAATAACGGACGAAAGTTCGTTGGGATCCATCATGCCTTTTAGCTTCTCAAAGAACCAAGTGTAGTTTTCCATTTTTTCACACTCTATGAAAGCAAACGCTGCATAAAAAGTTATCTCTGTCGATGTTATACCAACAATTTGAAGCGCAGAAAACTTGTATTTATTTGTCTTGTATGTGCAATCCATCATTAACACTCGGAGAAAAGCATGTAACATCTCCTTGGTAGAAGGGGGAGACCAAAACAACTCTGTGACATTTCCAGCCTCGTTCACACGGGTCCAATGAATGTACTTGTACTTTTCTAGCTGACCCAACAAATGTTGCATTTGAGATCTTCTAGCATTCTCTATCACTTGGTACTTTTTATCATACATTGTACACAGCTTTGATTGTCGTTACGTTCTGAGGATCTTGAACCTTCAAATGGGTTAGGATTTCTCTGGGTTTCACCAAAGAGATTCACAAATCAACCACCGTGGCAGTTTGTTCTAACAAAAACCTCCCGGCATACAAATGACCCTCCAGGTACATCGTTGGAGGATGGTTGTGAGTGCCATTGTGGACAGAGACAGTCCAACCATTGTTGCCCTTTACAGCTTTCAATTCAAATGGGCATTCACATTTCTTAGTGCTTGTGGACCGCACTCTATTCTTCACAACTGCCTCCTTCCCATCAACCTTCTTCACGAACGGCCTATACTTACCGCTCATTTCACATTGAAACCTCATCCTAGGTCTGCGATTCTTAATACTTTTCTCCAAAACCTCAACCATAATGACAAACCCGTGTCATTTACCAGTGCATCTTATCCAATCTACCAATACTTCATCGGATGAAAAAACCTACGCACGCATAAAAAAAAATTCATAACTCATAACATAAGATTGCACATGACAAATGCTCCATCACAAAACACTCGCCTTTTCCATTGTGAAATACTTCGTATTATCGTATAGAGGACAAGTCGAAGTAGGTATAGTTGATAGCCCTACATAACTACAAAGCGTTGAAGTGTCACCCTGGAACACCCAAAGACAAATCAGGTAAGCACAGGTTTCTCTACAGTTTCATTCGCATATTATAATCTGAAAACTGACACCAAATTCAGATATAAGTTTCCAAAAATACTGACAATATTCGGATATTAGTATCCGAAAAGTTGTACATAATTCGGACATTAGAGTCCAAAAATTAGTGAAGTTTCGGCACTGTGTGTCCGAATGTGTTGGGCCAGAACTAAAATTGAAAATGGAGGGCGAGCTTACCTATTCCTACGATTTTTGCTCCGTAACTACAACATCTGTGCTAACAATTTGGTTCTCAACTTTCATTGTGTGATCTTCCAACTCCGCATTATAGTGTAATGATGGGTCAACTATTTCTTATTTATCAATGGAGGAAGAGGAAGCAAATGAGGTTTCCATTGACAGTTTAGGAGGAAGAGGAAGAGGAGGGGAGGAGGAGCAGTAGGGTGCCTGCTGGTGGGAGGTTGTTGTTGGTGGCTGGTGGTGGGAACTAGGACAGATGAAAATGGAGGAGTTTGAATGGGGAGGGAGAATGAGGCGTACAAAATGGGGAGGGAAAAGACCAAGATAAATGGAGGAGTTTGTGGTTGTATGTAATAATTTTTTTTTTTTTTTTTGGGGGGGGGGGGGGGGGGGGGGGGGTACAATGGTCAAATAACATGAGGTCCTATGGGTATAATGGTCAAATTGCATAAAGGCATTTTTGTCTGTAAATGTTAAAAATTTTAATCGGCTGTAGATAGTAAGAAGTGGGCTACGAATAGTAGCGGCCTGTGACATTTTCAAGAGAGATCCCTTAATGCAAATTCAAATTAAACTCAATTAGTGGGAGTTGAATCCCAAGAAGCACAAACATTTCAAATTTTGGGACAATGAAGTCGTAATTTTTAGTACTTCAAAATTAGTCGAGGTGTACGCAAATTACCCAGACTACTAATTGTAAGAAATAATATTACGAAAATCAGTAGAAACATATTTAAATGTACTTCTTCACAAAAAGCTGTAATTTTATTACTTTTGAAAGTTAAGGAAAATGGGCGCGGCTATTCGCAGCACTTTATTTTCTCCCATAGCCCACCATATTTCGGTAAGTGGTTGTTGAAAATTATAAATAACATTTCGGTAAATAGCTGTTGAAAATAAGATTATATTTCGGTAATTACATGTCGAAAATATGTTCAACTTTTGGTAAACAACTGTCAAACATGCATTTTCGGTAAATAGTTGTTGAAAAAATATCATATTTCGGTAACTGGATGCTGAAAATGTATCTCAATTTCGGTAACTAATTGTCGAGTATAATTGAAAATTTTTAACGAGGTATGAGAGAAAATAAAGGGCTGCAAATAGCAGCGTCTAGGAAAAAACTATAATTTTATTTCTTCTTCACAGAAGTTAGTGCAAAAGAATTTCGCTTTACACCCTCACTCTATTTCATCTGTTTCACTTCACTCTATGATTCAATTTACCTCGAATTATTGACGTGCAACCACAAACACTTTGACACACAAATGCACAAATTCTCTTACATTAAGTGTGAGGTCCACACACACTTAAAAGACACAAATTCTTTCAAATTTAGTGTGGGGCCCACACACAAAAGTGAAAGTGTTTGTGGTTCTAAACTTATTAATTACTCCCCCGTCCCCTTTTTAAAGTCCAGTATTCCATTTTGGACCGTTCTTTAATAAATGTTTATTTTGTAAAGTTAATAGATAAAAATTGGTACATTTTCCATTTTGCCCCTAAAAGTATATTCCATGTTGAAAAGTTAGTGAGTAAAAGTGTAATGATGGTGTCTCCATAGAGGGTAAGTAGGGAAAGTGGAGATAAAAATTGATGTGAAAAGTGTGATGATGATAGGAAAAATTTTAAAATGACACCTAAACTTTGCACCAAATGCCACAGAGACAACTGAACTTAAATTTATTTCAATTAAATACCTGTACTAACAAAATTCCCAAATTTAGACACTTGAATTTAAGTTTATTTCAATTAAATACCTGTACTAACAAAATTCCCAAATTTAGACCCCCGCCGTTATATTTCGTCCAAAAAATTGCTGACATGACATTTCCAACCCGTTTAAGTTGCCCCATTGCACATGTTTCCAACAAGAGACAATGCACACAAGTGAAACCCATAGGCAAACTTCATTGTCCGTTGTTGGAAAACAGTACAATGGGGCAACTTAAACAAGTTGGAGATGCCATATCAGCAATTTTTTGGACGAAGTATAACAGCGGGGTCTAAATTTGGGGATTTTGTTAGTACAGGTGTTTAATTGAAATAAACTTAAGTTTAGGTGTATCTGTGACATTTGGTGCAAAGTTCAGGTGCCATTTAAAAATTTTTCCATTATAATATTTTCTTAATAAGTTGGAGTTATGAAATTAGACACTTAAAAAGGGATGGAGAGAGTTTTAGAGTATGACTGAGCTATTTTGTGATCATGTGACTCTAAACGGCAAAGAGAGCTCTTATCGTACAAAAAAGAAGAAGAAGATAAATTGCACGCTCTATGTTATTTTTGCAAACAACATACTACTACTCAAATTTTTGAGGAAGTAATTTGAAGAACAATCGATAATTGCCTAACCAAACACGAAATGTAAAATGAAATGCTCTATTTGTGACAAAAATAGTTACCGCATTAATAATAGAGCAATGTTACGGGCACAACTCTAGACACAATCACATCTGGTACCATTCGATGTACACAGGTCTACGTTCATCGGGTGGTCCGGACACATGTTTGGAATCGTGTTTTAGAGTTGTTTGCCATTTCTGGCTAAAATTTTGGGGAGGGGAAAAATGATTTTGAGGGGCAAAAGCAAAATTTCCCACGATAAAAAAATGAGGAAAATTTCCCAAAAATTATTCTCTCCGTTCACGTCCGTCGTCCACCTTCCTTTCTCTTCCCAGGAAACCTACATAACCAAAATTCGGAGCGGAAGAGGAAGAGACAGCAGCGGAAAACAAAACAAAATTCCTGCCAGAAGGAATAAGGAGATTGTGCAATAACCGAGACACATTTTCTTGGGTAACATACACATAGAGAGAGAGAGAGAGTATTTAGAGAGAGGGAGAGGGAGAGGGAGAGATGTGGGAATCGATCTTTCTAACGGTAGCAGCTACCGCCGGAAACAACATCGGAAAAGTCCTGCAGAAGAAGGGGACCCTTATTCTACCCCCTCTCTCTTTCAAGCTCAAGGCACGCCTTTTCTCCTCTCTTCCTATTTCTCTATCTCTTTAATAATGTTGATGACATTCATGTACCTTTCTGGGTTCTTGAATTTTTTTTTTGATTATCTTTCTGGGTTCTTGATATTCATGTGTTTTATGATCTATCTCTAAAGCTCGTGTTTTTAGGCCGGGTATATACCGATTTCAAACTTTGTGTTGACTCAATATTTCTAGGGAACTTGTGATTGTTTGGTGGGATATGCCATTCCATGATCAAATTTATTTTCATGGAAAAAATACGGATTGGTTGATCTAAATTTGAGATTCTTGGTCGGCAATTGATGTTGGTTCATGTATGCCAAAAGTTTGGGGTTGAAAAAAGAGGCCTAACTGTAGATATGGGAATCCAGCAAATTCTTGATTGATGATAGTTTTGTTGTTCCTACTAGGAATCTACTCATGTACATCTGGGTAGACGCATTGGGACATTGAATCTCAATCTGTACAAGTTGATATGCTTGCATTTTCTGTGCAATCTTACCTTCATGTATTTTGGATCGAGGGAGAGATACTGATAAGATGGGAGATGGAAATTGAGAGAAACAACACAGAAATGGAAGAATTATATTGAAGGAATGGAATTACAATGGAGTAACAGGCTAACGCAAAAGGAACTCTCGTCCAATTGCCTAAACGAGAACATGTACTCTTGATAATTCCTCTTCTACCTTCTCTCTACGTTCATAAGCCTAACTTCTAACTAATTTTGCACCCAAAAGCTATTCACCCCTAATCACCTCTGTAACAGCTATCACACAAAGTCACAAACCTTGAGCTGACTTACACTAATGACTAACCAACCCCCTAAGTTCTGCTGAGATCTCCACGTGTCCCTTGGCAAGGCTGCTACTGGGCACCGTATCAGATACAATCCAATTGTGTAGATTCCCCAATTTACCATGAATGAATTACAATATGCACAAGCTAATATACTTGCATTTTCTCTGTTATCTTACCTTCATGTATTTTTTATCCACTTATGAATGTTATTAAAGGTGGTCATTTTCCAATTTTTCATGAGCGAATCACTAACATGTTGCAAACAAGTTCACGCCTTTTAAGTTCTGTATTTATGTTTTCTATCATGTGACTATGGACAAGTTTAAGGTGTAGTAAACATTTTCTGAATTCTCACCAACCTAAGGTGGCAAGTACTTCTCATACGAGTTTGCATCTTTTAAGGGCGTAAGTTGCTATTTACTACCATGTAAAGGACAGTGGACGGCCTATATTGTCTTCCACATGGGAATATTGGCGCAAATTTATCATTGTTTCGTTTTTGTAGGTACTAAGAGCATATGCTTTAAATAAAGCATGGGTCATAGGACTTCTAATGGACTTATTTGGAGCCGCACTCATGTTACAAGCATTATCTCAAGCTCCTGTAAGTGAAACATCAACAAGCATGTGCAAGCTTCTACCTCTTATAGCTCTTGAGTCACCACATGCTGGTTATGTTTTTACTTTAATCGAGATTGTTTAGAAATACTTTCATTATCTTATTTATAGAATTATAGTGCTTTGAAATGTTTTAAAAAAGTCATTGTTTTACTGCAAGTTAAGACTAATCTTTAGGGCCTCATTAGGTTCACTGCTTTGTGATGGAAATCAATGATTTTAATTGGTAGAAAGAGTTGGGTACACTTTGAGTGGTACCTACCTTCAGAGATCGAACTGTTGCAAATGCAAAGTTATGCTGGTGAGTTTATAGTTTAGATAGAAAACTAACTCTTGGACCTCTTTCAAGCATTTTTATTTATTTTTTGTTTTTTTGATTACTAAAAGGGTGGGAGGGGGCAACCAGCGTAGCAACCCCCCTTGGGCGTGACCACAGGGGCTCCCTGCCCACCGATGGAATGTCCAGTTCGAGCCCTAGCTACCGTCCGGGAGGACGGGCCGTTACCATGGCACCACTTGGTGCACAATTGGCATAAGCTCCCATCCTTAATGGTCCAAAGGCTCATCCGCAGACTTGAGGCCAAGCCACCTGCCGGGATTCGAACCCACGTCTCTGTTGAGGAGGGTAGTTAACCCTGCCAACTAGGATACCATCTCAGCGGTCCTCTTTCAAGCTTGATGTCCTACAAATACTGCAAAAGAAAAAACTGCAACGGAGGGCTAATACCTGGAGTAGTATTTGATAATCTATGATGCTCTGCGATTCGTGAAACCATATGCAAGCACCATTTGCATGTGTTAGCTGCTTCGTGGGTACTGGATCGATCAGTATCTCAATAAACCAATAATCAAGTCTTGGTCTACTGCTGGAATGTATTGCACCAACCTGGGAAAATTAGCTGATCCACCAGCTTAGCCTTGATCTTCGTGCATTCATCTCCATCAGCCCTTGTGTTTAGCAGTACAGTCCAGCTGGGAGATTCTGTTTCTTCTTTGCTATCACATTACTTACGTTTCTCCTACAAATAAACATTTAGCTTGGCAGATGTGCAGGATCAATGGTTTTATATACTGATAACAGGCTCGTTAGTCTCCCAAAGTATGGAGATTACATTGGGGATTCCCTATCACTACTATTGCAAATATGTGGAACCAGTTGCGGAATTGAAGTGTTGTATATCGTATTGAGAAAATGTTATTTAGGGCCTTAAAAATGTGAAGATTTAGAGTGCTAGTATTGAGGATATTTTGCTTCACCTGGGAGTAAGTGTCTGTAAACAAATGCCAAACTACATCTGTAGTTCGTATGAAAATGAAATTCAATAAAATATATCTATATTAAATTGTTGTATTTGCTTTGGCATAGTGTTGGCGTCATGTAGGCTGATAAAACATAAGTAGGGGAGGGCTGACTAAATGACTAATTGATGCTGTCGGTTTCAAACATATGTCTCCTTGTTAATCTCAACACTGCACCACAGGTATCTGTCATCCAACCGGTTTCTGGCTGCGGACTTGCTATTCTTTCTGTCTTTTCCCATTTTTACCTGAAGGAAAGAATGAATATGATTGACTGGCTGGGGATAACTTTGGCTGCTATTGGCACCATAGGTAAATGATCTTTGCACATTTCTTTCTGAAACTTTTCAGATTAACTTTCAGATATGTTCCAGAAAGTAATATCCTCTAGTTATGTTAGATAAGGCTTCAATAAAATGATCTATGCTGGAATGCATGTTTTTTGAATTGTCAAAGCTGTATCATGACCACGTTTGATAAGATTAACAATAGTCCCAGCCCTTAGTTTTATCAGATTGTCATCCCTTCAAATTAGTTAAATAGTTACACAATTTTCTGGCATTTCTGGCACTTAGGAGGATGCAGAAATGATACGTGCCGCATTTGAATGTGCTCATGTAATTGGTTGGACTTAAATGTTCATATATCTCGTTGTTTTATTTGGGGTTTCTGAAAACTTAAGCAAAAAAGGGCTTTCTCTCTTCTCAAAAGCATTTGGTTTTCAGCATAGGTGCACTCAACATGGTAAAGTGTCTTTATATGCCAGTGCGTGGAATTTTGCTAATGTTTGCAACATGAATTGTTTCCTCAAAGGAGCACCTAATTTGTGCAACGTCCGTTTTCTGTTTTAGTTTTTGATCTCTTTTAAATGATGTAAAGACACTTTAAATGGTTAGAAATTTGGAAGGGGATAACCACCTCTTAAATAACACGGCACTGAGATTGATGTGATTGAATTAGGGTAACCATGTCTCATTGTTAATATTGAATTTCCTTTTCCTTATTTGCCCAATTTTCTGTGATGCTTAGTTTTAATCCGTCTATGTGCAGGAGTTGGGGCCGGAGGGGAGGAGCAAAAGACTTCTTCAATATCTATATTCCACTTACCTTGGGTGGCTTTTATTGTTGCTATCTTGTTTGTAGGTATTCTATCCATGTACCATCTGACATTCGTATATTGAAACATGTTTTTATTCCCTGGAAACATGTCGCTACCCATAATTGTATCAGAAATCCTGCTGAGGTCATTGCATTTAATCCTTACTGCATGAGATGTCACCTTACAACAACTTGTATAAACCAGTGTTATGGTCGTATAAGGTTTGCTGCCAAGTGCAAAAGGTCTCAGATAGTCAGAAGCCTCTGCTGTACGGATTTGGTGGAGGTGTGCTTCAGAATAGGAGCAGGACAATGATAGTAAAATTACAAATCATCTGTAATTTGAAATTGTAGTGGATCATGGTGCGATTTCTAAATTGTGTTTCTAACAACTAAAATCAGTCTACATGTGTTTGTTTGCACTTTATCATGACACTTCTTTCACATTTCCCAGATGGATGCAAGTTTTGGCACACCTATTTTTTTCATTATTATTATTATTATTATTTATAATTGAATCATTTTGATTGAGCATGTTCAAAACTTTAGTATGACATAGCAATCAATTATAGAACTTTTCTTTCTTTGTAGTGAAAGGCCTCCTACAAGAAATGGGTGAAACTGACTTTTTGATTGGGTCTGATGTATAAATGGATATTTCTGAATTATGCTAACTTATCTGAGAAATCGAGTGCTGTAATACGATCTTAGTTGTATGATGTGACATGTTTGGGCCTTATAACGGATTAGCTGCTGGCTGCTGCCACCTACAATTATGTGATCCTCTTTATCTCCAACTTCGTCCTTTTTACTCCAGGTTTTGAATATGTAATTCACGGAAGATGTGGCAGATTGTGAATTTCCTGTTTCTGTTGCTTTTCTAGCTACTTGAATGGGTGCATCACTGCAGCATGGATTTTCTTTGCCTTTGTTTTCCTATGTTCTTTGTGTTGCTGTTATTGAAGGCGTTTGGTATAGAGAATCCTATGATTCCTTGAGATTTTGCATATAGTTGGACGCTTAACATGAATGTTGTGCCTGTAGGTACTACTTAATGGATGGCTTCGCATCTACAGACGTCAGCGAAGAGAACAGGAGCTGGTATATTTTTGTAAAATTATGCACCATTTTGTGGAATCACAAGACATCAGCCATCAGCTTTTGAATTTGATCTTTATGTTGTGACATGCTTTTTCCTTCCAGATGCAATCTGAAGTTGTGGAGGAAATTATATATGGATTGGAATCTGGCATTTTGTTTGGGTACTGTCCCTTTGACTGATTGTACTTTGGAAACTGTTTGAGCCTGTTACCACTTTGTTCCATCTTTTGGGTAGTTGTATTGATCAATTCAAGAAAGTAACTCCAATAATAATTCTGCTGGTGTCAACCTTACAAGAATACAATTAAAGGGAACAATAGAAATAAATTACATCGCTTTTACCAATTTGATTGCAAATAAAGGTGCTTTTATGAAGCAAACATCTTTTAATTTGTTTGCGAGTGTTGGCACTTTAGTTGGAACTGAACATGCTCAGAAAGCCAGACAATTTTTAAGCAAACTGAATAAGGATGAAGGAAAAATAAGAAACAACTGCTGCACAGCTCTATTATTTCGTTGTTTCCTCATATATGGTTTGCATTTTGTTTTCCCAGTGGGGTTGCTGACTAAATCTGATTGCAGGATTGCATCTGTGATATCAAAGATGGGATTTGTATTCTTGGAGCAGGGTTATTCCAAGTTGGTGGTTCCGGCGTGCATCTCAATCAGCATGTGCTCTAGTGGTACGGGATTTTTTTACCAGGTACTTGTTTTACAAGCATCTTATTATGGCATCATCTAGCCTAACTCACTTCATTTTTTGATTTTCTGCCATTTCACAAGACAGCTATACCTTTCTGTTGTGTACCAACAATGCCTCGTAATTGCCATGAAATTTAACCAGAAAAAGAAACTTCTGCATCTTTGTCTATTCTGGTTATGTATATTCTGTCTGCTTTTATGATTTTAGAAAATGCACGTTCACTTTGGAATGTCAGAGCACAAAACTTATAAGCTTTACTACCCCTTGCTAATAACCATGAAATAACGGGCAATGTGGAATCAATACCTTTTGATTTTGAATTTAAGCATGTCCGTTTCTTATAAAATAAAAAAAAAAAATTAAGCATGCCCGTTTGGAAATGTTTAGGAGTCCCTAAAGGAACTAACATTGTGGGATTGTGGGACGGAAGGTTTACACAACTCAGCAAAGCTTTTTATTCAACATTTCCAACTAGTTGGGGTTAATAACTCTGGGTGCTTTTTTTCTTCTCTCTTATTTCAACAGACACGGGGCTTGAAGCATGGGAGAGCAATTGTAGTGTCCACATGTGCTGCTGTGGCGTCAATTGTGACTGGTGTACTTGCTGGAATGGTTGCTTTGGGTGAACGGTTGCCTTCTGCACCAATGGCCCGGCTTTCACTTTTGTTGGGATGGTAATTTTACGCGTACAGTATCAACTTTGCCTCATATCCCGTAAGAGAGATTGTTCCAAATCCGAACCGGATATGTATGGATTAATAATTTACCATGCATTAGATTGTGGTGAATGACCATGGGAGACGTGGGATGTGATTTATCATGATTGGAGGGTTCCAGTCCATCTGACGTCGATGAGTGCTTCTGGCATACCATCATTTAACTTCTTTCACTGAAGTTTAAATTAGTTTTGGTCCATAGCCCCATTAATTGATGATAGTTTCATGCTTTCAACCACCGAAGCAAAAATTCCAAAAATGTTGGTTTAATGAAATCCATAATGTAGAAAGGGTAGTGATATTCACACTCACTTTTCTTTGATAAATGCACTCCATTTTTGTCCTTAAGTGAAACTTTTTTGTGTAATTTTTTCACTAAAAGACAAGAAGTGGAGTGCATTTATCAAGAAAGGGAGAGTGGAAATCATTTCCCTGTAGAAAAACCATAAACCAAAAATCATTTGAGGACAGCAATAACTTCCCATGTTCTGTGTTTTACCGGTAAATTTATGACTTCAAATACTGTGTTATATGTAGAGTTCTGCATTGAGTTAAGATTCCTTCCAAAAAGATTGTTGTTCACTTGGACATGACTTCCTGTTGCAGGGTGTGCATCCTTCTAGGTGTGGTGCTGCTTGTAACTTCGACACGGCTGATGCGATACCTTCCAAGGTCGTTGCGTCGTTTTATACCAGGCAGCGTCGATAGGAATTCCAGCCTTAGGCGACATGGATCGCTCCATGCTAGTAGTAAGGATTCAAGTCCAAGTGCTGTCATCCATGCAACCACATTGCATCATTTGCTGTCGTCTCCCTCTAAAGAGAAGCCTTGAATATAAAGTGTTCTCATTAGGGAGCTTCTACTCAAATGCGCCCCCTGTTTGTCCCTCTCTATACCTACCTTGTGAGATAAAATGTACAAAAGGCCATCTGCTTTTGAGTTTTAATTGGAAGGAATTATCATCATTCCTTCTTGAGACAATTGTTTTTGCAGAAATTTGTTTATATGTTTCTCTTCCTTGTGCATGATAAAACCTTGAGTTGTGCCAGTAAAATTTATTTCAGCGTTTTTTTTTTGGGGAAATTACAGTAAACCCCCTTCAACTATACCTCGGTAACGAGTTGCCCTTTTCATCGTTTTACTCGGACACTTAACCCCCTTCATCTTTTATGGCGGGACACTTAAGCCCCTACCGTTAGTGAGCCGTTAACGGAATTGCTGAAATTACCAATTTACCCTTGGGAAAATTACAATAACCCCCCTTCAACTATACCTCAGTAAAGAGTTGTCCCCTTGATCATTTATCTCGGACACTTAACCCCCTTCATCTTTTATAGCGTGACACTTAAGCCCCTGCCGTTAGTGAGCCGTTATGAATTTAAACGGAAGGTTATGTGAGCAGTATATGACCTATTAATGGCAGGTCATGCCCTTATAAATACATACAACGGTAAACACACACACACACACACACTCTCTCTCTCTCTCTCTCTCTCTCTCTCTGCCCCCTCCCAACGGTACTCTCTCTCTCTCTCTCTCTCTCTCTCTCCTGTGATGGAAGGTAGAACTGGGTCTTCCAATGGGGATCCAAATGTGCTATACAATTGTGGCATCAGAGCACCATTGATTAATTTAGTGCATTCCAACCCATAAATAGAGTACTGGAAATGGTAGTGCATTCCTCATGAAAACATAGAGCTGATCAAACAATTCCTTTTGAAATAGATTTTTCAAATCATGCCTGTAAATTTGAAATTGAGTGTGGCAAATAACAAATATAGATGTGAGAATAAAATCTCCATATAAAGATTTATAAAAATAAGTATGAAATGGCTTGTACCCATAATGGAACTTAGAGAGAGAGAGAGAGAGAGAGAGAGAGAGAGAGAGAGAGAGAGAAAAAAGAGTGCTCTGTTTTTTTTTTGCTTTTTGGCAGCCCCCGGATGAAGGCTCGGTGGCCGATTAACCTATTTTCCAACCACTACACCATTTGCAGGGGAGCCATCAGCCCAATCTGCTGATCACCGAATATATAGGACGCAACTCTAACCTTAGAAAGCGTAAAGTAACCATACTCAAATTTATTATAGACCCATAAAATAGAGGAAAAAACATGAGTTCTGAAAAAAGAACGGGCTGAAACAGAGTTTCCTACAAAAAGTTATAAGCGAAACAAAAATAGCCCAAAGAGGGTAAATTGGTAATTTCAGCAATTCCGTTAACGGCTCACTAACGGCAAGGGCTTAAGTGTCACGCCATAAACGATAAAGGGGGTTAAGTGTCCGAGTTAAACGATGAAGGGGGCAACTCGTTACCGAGGTATAGTTGAAGGGGGTTTACTGTAATTTCCCCCTCTCTTTTTTTGTGATAAGTTACTTTCAGATTCATTGATTCTATTACCTTTTTACCCCTGCAAACGCTCATTAAACTTGTTACTCTTGGACAAAATTGTGCATAGAAATGGGAAATCACTATAGTTAACCAGCACTCCACATTTGTGTCGCCTTCACTAGCAGAGAGGTAATTACTACATAGAAACCAAAACTGAAACTTTTTGGGTCTTAATCTAGTTTTTGGTTTTAAATCAACATTTTAATAAGAGATGATAAAGTTTGTTAGAGTAGGCCACTTGGGAAGAGTGGTTTCAAAAACGCTGAAATAGTAATCAATGACTTGGATTCTGGTAAACTCTTGTAATTTTCCATGCTTGTTTTTCTTTCGATCATGTGATATACCAGGAGCGAGTACCGGTAACTGAAAGGAACAAGGACTATTCTGGAGACAAATGAAAGAAACAAACCATGAATTCATAGGGCCCTAATGGCATAATACAAACAAGGGCACCAGGGAGTACAGATCTCTACACAAAATCAGAGACAACCCATATATCTGTATTTAGCAAACAGTGGATTTGGTCAGGGGAAGGACAGAAAGCAGACCCCATGAGTCCATGACCTATGATCAATTGTGAATGCAATTAAAGGGTCCACTATAACTCCCATCAAGCTCCACGTTCTAACTATTTCATGGGAATGGTTTCATTTACTCATAATTCATCACATTAAATAGTCATGACTAGGGGTCCACATTTTCCACTTGCGGGGGGACTTTAACACTTGTCAAATAACACGTCTTTAACAAACATTTTCTAAAGAGTCAAATGATCATGCTCTACGTGGGTATTTGATTTGAGGTACCCAACCGTGATTTCTCATGAACCCGAACAAAAGAAGATGTATAGTCTAGAGTACTACTGAATAACATTTCCTACAAAGCTCCTAAAGCAATCCCAACATACAATTCTGGCAATCCCTATGACACCATAAAATTTCTTGTGACCAATGATCAAGACAGGACATGTCAAAGGTACTAATAGATGATGTGGCATTCTTCACTTAGACCAGACAGGTGGGAGACAGGTGGGAGAGGCAGCCTTGGGATATTTGGTCCCCCCTAAGGTAATACCTAGAGAATCCCTTGGGAGAAATGCGTTTCCTGTGGTAGTATGGCAATAATGCTATTATGCCTCCAAGCACCAGAGTCTTCTTATCCTCCTTTCATGGCCCTACTATGCTTTGTTCCACCATTTGTAGAAAAAAACTAAAGCTGTGTTTGGGTCTTTGATTTCTAGAGAATCAGTCGAGGGAAACAGAAAAAACAGTATTCAAACGCATTCGTGCACAAACTTAAGATCCAAACACAGCCTAGGGTGTCTGAGATGCATCAACAAGAAGGAAAACTAGCAGTTACATTCTTACATAACATCCACTTAATATGCATCACTAGATGCAAAAGTTTGATAAGTAAGAAATTGTATGTATTATTGCATTTAGCAGTGGGAGCACTTCACAATAAAGTAGGGCAAGTCAAATTATAATAACCCCAAGCTGCTGGGGATAGTAGAAAAACTCACATCTCAACTTGCCCAATCCAAACTGTTCTCACAATGGGGAAAGACTTGTTTACCATTAGAACTCAAGCCAAAGAACGTCCAGTAACCCATGTGTGGTATTTGAAACCCACCAAGAGACTACCCTGGGTTTCCTTTTGAGCTGCCATTCGCATTCAGCTTCACCCGGAGGAAATTTCCAAACAAGAAAGCATTGATCTTTCTTTCTATGGCTAGTACGTACTCTTTCACCCTCCAAGAGACATTATCTCGAGGCGGTGGTTTTACAAATTTTCTAGATCTATCCAACATTGAGTTAAACCCCACAACTTGGACTTCATATAAAAAGGCCTTAATCTCCAGTTCTGTCATCGTAAAACATAGGAGTTGTTCATCCTTTAACTTGAAACCTAGTAACCGACACTACATAAAATCTAATGGAGGTGGAGAGAAATTACGGTGCAACAAAACCACAGGGTTAGCCATGTGGCCATGCACTAGTTTAGAGTTTACTGCTGTCCTCCATACTTTAAAATTGACTTCGGTGACTGACTCTTTAGAAGTCGAGAAATGCAAAAATGATGTGAACCCTTTGAACAACTTTGATAGTAATTACAGGCAATGGCTTCATGATGACAAATTTGTTAGATTAGCCTGCGACCTTGTGCAGTTTCTGTTAATGAATCCACTTAAGTTGCTTGAGATCCATGGAGCACGGGTACTTCTAAAACCCTGTCATACTTGTACCTTTAACGTATTGAGTACCGGTAGTTTGCATGATACTTCAAAATACTACCGGGTACGTAAACCACATACCATATTTTGTCTCTATGGTTTTTGCCGTATGCCAGAAGTACCCTACTACAAATTCAAGCCATACCAATACTGAAATGAAGCTAAGTTAATAAGACTTCTTTTTTTTGTGCTTAGCATGATTGTAGAATAAATATTTTGGTCTGTAGGTTTTATTTCTACTGCAAGTTTGGGGATTGACCGTTATTTGTTGTTAAATTCTTGAATTGTCCGAGTCATTTAACTATTTCCTTTATTTGAAGTGCAATTGTTGCGCATAACGAAATGCTCTAAGAACATTCTTTGTAGTCATTCGCAGCCGTATTGACGTACCCGTATAGCACCCGTACACGTGCTTCTTAGCTTGAGATCATTTGAACCCAAAAGGAAAGCAGAAGGAAAAAAACACACACACAAAAGAGTTGCCTCGTGATCCAACAGTTTCAATGCAATGAGTTTAGCTCATTCTAGGTGCAACCAATTTAACTCACTCTAGTCATATCAACCAAAAGTAGTGATCAAGCCATTAAGGTACCACCGAATTGCAGTAGAATATCGAACCCACAAACTGTACTATTTCCATTTCAAATCAACTTTGTGCTTTATAAAAAAGGTGAAACACCAAGAAAAGACTAGGGAATAGTGTTGATTAACCATTTCCATTATATTCCAATGTTTCTTGTAAACAGCAAGGCAGATTCTACTAGAAATCAAATCACAAAGAATAACAAAAGTACATAGTAACATACAAGTGGCCCCATTTTGAGCCAAAATTTCAAAAACAACTCAAAAACTATGACATATCAAACCAGGAGCTACCACCACAAGAAATTCATGGTGGGTTTTGTTCCTTAGGGTAGTCATCATTTTGAGCCAAATTTTAAAAAACAACTCAAAAACTATGACAAATCAAACCAGGAATGACTGAAGCAATAGACCTACCACCAACAAGATACTCATTGGGGGTTTCGCTCCTTTGGGTATTTACCCAGTTGCTCCATCTGTTGCCAGCTTTCATGAGGGGCAACATGATCATGGGAAGGAGTGTATTGCTGCAAAGTTAAATAACAGAATTTAGAGCCTACTAATCAAAGGGATTTCCAAAGCTTCCGAAAATTAATGCCAATGGTATTGGAAGTTGCAATTCAGCATGAGTAGAAAGAAAGCACGAAGAAAAGAAAAAAAATCCCACGTCGCAACCCATGTGCTTTTTGATCAAATCTGCCTTTCAATAGCGCAGCGTTGACGAATAAGCCTATTCAGGTCATGTGGTTAAAGAACTTGAAATTATTCTTGCAATTTGTTGATAAAGAAAGCAGGTGGAGTCGTTTCTATTACAGCCAAACATGATTTTGTATCTGCTTCATCAGAAATTGATTCCTTCCATTGACAAACTAAGAAAAACAGGAAAAAATGAAAATAAAATCGTCTTGACGGTGAAGTGGGATCAATACCTCCATCTTTACAAAAAGCTCTTTGGCAGTTGGAGCGGAAAGGATGATGTGTCGAGCACTTGGCTTGATGAATCCTTCTTCAACACCAGTGTCAAATAATGCAAGCAAAGAGTTATAGTACCCATCGACATTTAGCAGACCAACCTGCACGATGATTACACATTTTCAAAACTAGAAAAAAAAAAAAAAAAGAACCCCTTAGATTAAATATTTTCTGAATGTAGATTGATGGGTCACCGGTTTTTTATGAATTCCGAGTTGCGACCATGTTATCATCTCTAGAAGCTCTTCCATAGTTCCATATCCACCTAAATAATTTAAATATCACTAATATAAGTGCACAAAATGCATGCAACTATACTTCCTCCACGAGAGAACAAAGATGTCTAGTTAATTACCTGGAAGAGCAATAAAAGCATCAGCTTCTCTAGCCATTTCAGCTTTACGCTCATGCATGTCTGAAACAATTCTAACTTCTCCAACAGATTCACCAGATATCTGTCAATTTTTCCATTGTATTGTAAGTTTATTTACTCTGCAACAACACGGGCTAATGAAGCACTTCCATCGGATAGACAACTAGGACAACAATTAAAAGGTAAACTGGAACTTTTTTTCCTAAGTCATTCTTAGAGTTAGACCACCCAACAAACAACTAATACAAACAATCAAAGTTAAGAATATCACAAAGAATCAAATTAACCTCAAATGAGAGTAGCTTAATGACTTTCTTTTGATCGAAAAGATAATGTGATCATAAGGACAACTCAAATTTTGTTGATGAGGAAATTTTTTGAGACGAAAGACGTTGGAAACAAAGTTACAGAGATCAGAACATTAGTGATACCTCGAGAGGAACAAGAGCTTTTGGAATGACCCTGCACACGTTGAGCATTTAAGAGTTGAGTCATTTGCTAAAACATGAACAACAGATGCTAGTTTAAAACGATGAACAAGTCTGTCAATAACAAAATATATCAAAAACAAATTGGCTCTATTTACCCAAGAACATGGCAACCTCCATCATAAACTCTCTGGGAAATAAAACCCATCAGCCCAACACTTCCTCCACCATACACCAAATCTATTTTCCTGTCGACCTGAAATCACAAGCCACAAACTGTGATTAAGAACACTAAAATAACAGGAATCAGGAATCAAGCATAGGCGAAAAAATCGTCTCATTAACCGAGGGAAGTAAACCAGCACAAAAAATCAACCACCCAAATCACAGAATCCTCGTATCTTCGTGTTCTGAAACCAAACACGGATAGAACAGTAACAATTGCCATTGTCAATCCCATGAAACCAGTTCAATACAACAAAACCGCTTCACAACTCCACATTTTGATACCAGAAGAAAAAAAAACCCAACAGTCTCACCACCAATAAGTCACATTCTTGACAGGAAAATCAGAGTCCCTTGAGCACCAATTTGCAAATTCATATTTAAACATACAAAGCACTATTGTGAGTCAACGACATAAGATTCAATCAGAGAGTGTATTAAGCAAGACAATGATTGAATCAGAGAGCATGTGCAGCAAAACAAAGTTTGAAGGAGAGACTGGGCAATCGCAAAAACACAAAAAGACCAACCAGTTCATTCCCCAACTCAGCAGCAGCGATTCTGAAGACTTCTCTATGGCCATAGTTGCTCCCACAGAAGACACAAATCCTCTTGAATTTACCACTTGTATTGCCTTCCATTTTCAAAAGTAATTGAACCCTTTTGCAATTGTTAATTCTGAAATATAAAAATCACAAGGAGAGGTAGAGATAAACGAAACAACTGTTACAAAAGGCTATCTGGGTATTTCTTGCAGTGATGAATAAACCCAATTGGTGCCAAGCAAAACCGGAAGTGTCTTGGGTATATATAGATATAGAGAGATACATATACATACATGTGTGTATTGTTTCTCTGACGGAGCAAACACAGGAGGCCATATGATCCCTTGCCTTTCTTACCCAAACCTCAGTTTGTCGGCTTTTAAGATTATTTAATTAAAAGAAATGATTTACTTGGAGTATTTGTTTTCCTTGGTCAGATGAAACATCCAGTGCAAATATTTTTATCTGCTGATATAGTTTCCGCCCCAAATTATAACACTATATACTAATGCTATGTCAACTCCATTTGCGTATATCAATGGGCTCCTGTTCCAATTGGTGACTCGTTTTCGTTTGGAATTCAGAGTTATAAATAGTCTCTGAAACTCTATGTAAACTAACCTACTATTTCACAGGGCCGACCCAATAAGAAAGCCCAATAGGCCGCCGCCTCCACATTTTGGACAAAGAATGGGACACTCATTCCTAGATAAGTATATATATTTTTTGTATGTAATTATAATATAAACTCTTTTGGTAGTTTAATGGTAAAGTATTTGCTCGTTTACCTAAGTTGCTTAGGTTCAAATCCCGGTAAAGTACTTTTTTGTAGTGTCTTGTTACCAAAAAAAATTTCCTCCTATCACACAAATTGGGGCTGCTGTGATTCAAACTTGAGTCTACGAATATTATTGCAACCGTACAAGCCATTAATGCCGAAATATTTACCATGTTGAATAATATGATTGAAAATTATACATAGAAAAATATTTTTGTTTATTGTTTTTAAATTAGAAAAGTTATATAGGGCACTATTTCACCACTTGACTTAGGACATCTAAATATCTTGGGCCGGCCCTGCTATCCCACTAAACCCCAATTGATGTATACCGTATAATGTTGGCACACAAAAAAAAAAAAAAAAATGCATTTGCGTGTCATGTTTTCTCCGAGGTTTTTTTAGTATTTCCTAAATTAATTATTTGTCCGGTCATCTTGGATACTGGATAGTGAAGCTGTGAAGCCAAAAGATTTTAAAATAGACCTTATTTTACACGATTTTTCTTTAAAAAATCAAATTTTGTTTTAACGGTTCTTTTAATTTTTCTTTGGAGTATATATTTTTGTTTAGATTGCAAATCTTTATTTGTCTTTAGTCCTCCCTTTTTTTCTTTTTCTATTTTGTATATATCATATTCATCCCTTTTGTTGTAATGTCGTTTATTTCCTTTCTCGATTCTTCACCTAAAACATCAATTTTTTAATTAAATACAAGATTTTTTTTGATCCGCAAATACAAGATGTTTCCAAAAAAAAATAAAAATTTCCTCTTGTAGAACAGTACCAGAGTGCTATTTGATATACACGTACAATACAAAATCGAAGGCATCTCCAGTGGGATAGCTAAATTTGAATGGCTGGATGGAAGTTTTTTTTTTGTAAAAATAGGATCCACTTATAGAATGATAAGTGATCATTAATTTATTGAGTGGATGATGCTCCCAATGGACTACTTAGGGTTGTTCTATAAAACCAAAAAAGAAAGAAAGGAATAGTAATTGTTTTTTTATTCTAAAAATTGGGCCCACAAAATTTATTGAGTGCATAAGTAGGTAGTCAAATCTAGAGAGTGAGTTATTGAATGATAGGCTAATGACCTAACTTATCTAGTCCATCGTAGCTTGTTTTTGCACGTTCACTGGCCAAAGTTTTAGCTATTCACACTATTGAGTGCTTTATAGGGTCAATGCTCTAAGTCCCATACACCTTTAGTAGAACTCTCTGTTACCGCTCTTAATTCTCGTTTTACGCTTTCGATCATCGCTTTATGCTTCCGCCCTTCTCAATCTTCACTTTACGCTTTTGCTCTCAATTATCACTCTGACAAATTTTAATAGGAAGACGTTTTTATGCCACACTCACTTACGCGCATTATGTGACTAAATATAAAACAATAACCATGATTTTAGAAAAATAGAAAGCAATAACCACGAACTGTAAATGGAAATTGGGGTTCGTCGTGCTCTAAGACACAAGAAGTTGGTATGCCTTCTAAATTAGCTCGATCGTCCTGATCTCAAAGATGTTCCTATATAGATCGTTTAATTCGTAGGCCTCGATGGACAGATTAGTTCTACAAAAAAATAAGGTTGGTTGGACATCGTAACCTGGATGAATCAACCATGTTTGTTTTGAATAAACAAACAAAAGGTCCGATCACTAAAAATTTTGCGGGATTACTCTACTACACATCGAGATCTACAAATTGAATGGTCTTAACCACACTATCAACCTCATGACAAGACCCATCTTGAATGGCACAGCAGCCTTGTAACGATCCGCTCCATCTTTGTACAATATTGTCCGCTATGGACGCCTAAAGTCCATAGACTTCCCAGTAGGTCACTCATCCCTGGACTGCTCCAGGATGAGCACGCTTAACTGTGAAGTTCCTATGCGCTTTGATTCGCCCTCACGGCTTTAAAAGGCCTTGTACAAGTAGAAGGGATCTTTTTTCTTATAAACCATGACTTGCCCCCTTCCGTCCGAACGGAGCCTGCCATCCTGCAGTACCGCTGGCCACCGGAAAGCGGGGTGTCACAAGCCTGCTGCCTGCGGTGCACAAGTGTAATTACCTTAGTAGTAAATTAAGTTGTGAATAATGACACTTAAAAAAGGGATTAACATTTTTGTCTTTTGGGTCAAGGCTAGCAAAAGAAGGATTAGGAAGCAAAACAAAATGAAAGAAGAAACCGTGGGCTACACTTTTGAAACATAGGATTTGAAATTCAATAAAGTTTTGGTCCCTGCAATCATTTCGGGATCTTTCCAAACAGGTCCTTATGGATGGGTAAGACAAAAAGGAGGAGATACCCTTCTTACTTCTTAGTACTGATTCTTGTATTATTCTTTGTCCTCTTTTTTGCTCTGTGTATATAATGACAAAAGAATGTGGTTAACCCTCAATAATCCAATAACATTCCTTATAATCCATCTCGGGAAGATTGTCCAGTTTGCATAACGATAACTCAAACATAACTTATTTCTGTCAAAGAAAACTCAAAACTTCTTTTCCATAAATTGAAAGAATTGATTGTTATATATCTAGTAACTTACCGAAAAAAAAAAACAAATCAAATTTTTTGGACCGAAATGTTTTATTTTTAATTATCATTTTGCAGACCAAACAATCATTTTTGGGACGGGGATAGTAACATGAGTGAAATAAGTCTACAAGATAATAATTGTACCCTTTTGCAGGATTAAATTTCAACACGCTTATGTTTCACCTACTATCAGGAGAAGATAAAGTAAACTTTCATAAAGATGATATCACTAGTAGGGCATATGAAAATGCTAAAAGGGTATTTTAGAATCCAAATATTCTAAGAGAACATGGAAAAATAAAAAAAAGTGCTTGTTCTACTCTAGGTTGCATGTCCAAATTTTACAGAGATTAAATATTTCAAACTTTGGAGCCACTGGAGGGTTTGTCCAATTATTAATTAATTTCAAGGTCCTGAAATTAGTCGAAGTGCGTACTAACTAGCCAAACATTTGGTTATAAGAAAGGGAGAGAGAGAGGGTGTATTAGAATCTAGCCCTAATTCGAAAGAGAGGACCCACTTTAATATTGTGCCATTTGATGAAGTTGCATAATCATTAATTAAAATGGGGCCAATGAAAATTGGATGGCTCCTAGTCTCATACTCTCTCCGTCCCAATTTTTTAATCCTTTTTAGGAGTTCTAATTTTTTGATTGATTACATCTTGTAATCTATAAGGTTTTAGGTTATTTTAAAAACTTTGTTTAATAGTATTAATTGAGAGCTATCAAACCAAATCCATATTGTGTATAAAAAGTATTACCAATTGAAAAACATAATCAATTCACTGTCCGGCGAGGATGGAACGAGGGACTAGATACAAGTCTCAGGTATGTCACATGTGATCATAACCCAAACATGGCCCAATTCTGGCCCAAATGAAAGTTGGCCCTCAACTTGCTGCTTATTTAGCTAGATGCCACGCGGGTGGCCATTAGGTGAAAGGACTCTTTGGCCTAATTATAGGTTCCAAGGAACAACTAACTTAACTGCCAAAATGTCTTTCCAAAAGATAACCACATGATCCTGCCTCTCACCCTCTGGTTTTTCCCATCCCAATATTCCTCCATTCAAGCAATCTGCCTCTAATACCGAGTCAATCCAAAGAAACCCCAAAACACCCTTTTTTTATCTCCAAAATATTCTTCATCAGTAGTCATCACCATTGCAAATTTCAGGTACCCCTGGCTAACATCAAGTGCGATTACAAGAGGGTTAAGTTTCTTTGTTGGTGTTTCTTTTCTTTTTCACATTCTCTGCTATGGGAAGGAGACTTCTTGCGGGAGAGAATCAATCAATCCATCCGATCCTGTCGTTATCGTTGCTCATCGCGTGTATGGCCGCTATAGTTGCTTTCATTTCATCTTTATGCGTATCCCGGAAAAAGCCAATGCGAACAACTTCTCAACCAAAAGCAACAGAAGATGTCGATGTCGTTACTGCATCACCAAACGAGGCAACAACGACAGAAACAACAATAGCAGAAGCAACAATGGAACCACCATCTGTGGCATTAGTAGAATCAGACAATACGAAAGAACCGCAATTGCCGCTGCCACCACCGCCAGGAATGCCCCACTTCAAAGGTTCGGCTTCTTATCATCATAGGTCAAGCTCATCGGCATCATCGGAGAGGAAATTGTTATCCAGCATGAGCGTAAGGGTGCAAGGATTAGGTGGGATGAGACAACTGTCGAAGAGGGAGGAAACATCACATGAGAAAAAGCGTGACAAGAAATTGAAGCATGAGGACTCGATTTGGAAGAAGACAATCATTCTTGGCGAGAGGTGTAGAGTCCCGGATGAAGATGATGACACGGTTGTTTTTGATGAGAAAGGAAATAGGATCTCAACGTATCACCCAAAGATGCCAAGTTCCTTGCCAGTTTCCCGACAAACTTCGTCTATTGATCCGGATGCAATTCCAAGCTCAGGATAAAAGTAGGAGATTAAGAATGACAAATGGGTAAGGAGAATATTGGTATTCGTTCATGGACCATTTACGTCATCTAGGGAGCTGGTCATCTATAAGATTATGATCTGCAATCATCCAACACATCTGATTGAATAATGACTTTTGTAAAAGTTAGGATCTTTTGTGTGAAATAGAGATGCAGAATATTTTCCACTAGCTGAAAACGTACATGACAGATTGATTTTTTATCTTACTCATGCATCCACAACAACGAAGTATATGTTTCTTGGGTTCTTGAACAATCAATACTATTATTCAGAACTAATTCAAGAACATTGCATGGTCTGTTAACAATCTGAAGTTGCTAAATATCCGATTGGCTTTGCTTAGAAGGGGATGAATAGGCTAAATACTCAAATCTCCACCAAATTTAGTATTCTCAATCATTCGTTTAACACTTGCAAGTCTATGATCCAGATCAAGCAGCCGCAGTAAATGTAGATATCAAGCGCACAAGAGAGAAAATGAAAGTCCTGAGATTTGATAGGGTGGTGAATACCCCGAACAAGGTCGTATAAATTTGCAGTACGTTACAGTATGGTACTATGCCAAAAAAAGATGAAGTTGCTTAATTGAAAAGCGCTTTGGTTGAAATGGTTAATGCTATGTTGATTGGTACTTATGGTTTGCCCTTGCCTTTGTCTTTGTCTTTGTCTTTGTCTTTTGCCTTTGTCTTCGTGGGGAGTGTGTGCTTAGTTAGCCGAACAAAGAGTTAGACCCCATGTCTAGACACGCGATCCTGGCACAAAGGAATAAACGATCATTGGACTAAGAAAAAATGGATGCATCCCATTCTTAAATCTGACCATAAACACTTGGATAATCAAACACCAGTGACAAAACTACATACCTGTAGTCTTTGCCATCAAGAGCACTTCCTTACCACTTGCAACGTCAACCATTCAGAAGACCAGGGACAAATATGCTTTAGTATCATAGAAAGTGACTTTCAGAGTTTCTAACCCAGTATGCTCGTTTGCCAAGTTGAAAAAATGACTTAGCACTAAATTTTTGCCTATTTCTCCCAGAGAAACCCCAAATGTAGCTTACTTGGGACGACGTTCGGCTTGCTGCTATGTTTCTTAATGCTTGGTTAGAGTCCATCACATGACTCATAATGCACTAGCCTTGTGTCGGGGATCTGCTTTTAATTGAACCACCATAATATGATTTTCTCCTCATGACTTTGATGCTACAAAAGATTGAAGAGAACTCATTGATTATTCTACTTATGCTCATGCGTAACAAAAGATTTTTCCTCCAACTATAGATTAATTATCTCACCTTCATATGACTTTCTCTTAAAACAAGCAAGCCTTCCTAAGTGATACGTTGCCTTTACATCAGCTCCAAGAATCTCGTTGGTCAAGACAAACTCTTCCAAGTTGACATCATACGCCAAAATCAACCTTGAAATGCATCTAAATTTCTCCCATAATGTTTGGTCTTACATCATTCGATGCAATGGTTATATGGTTATTCTGAAATCATGCCAATCCGAGCAAAATGAAACCCCCTTCTCCAAGCATAGGTTCCTACATTATCCAACTAAGCCAATACAGAGCAGGATCACGCCTTTCGACCAGGAGGCTATTGACAGATTTATGCATATTCAATTTTTTGGATATTAGAATTGGTTGCTACTGAGGCAATATAGCTCTAAATATTTGTTTAGAGAGCACATGCTGGCATTTCCAAGGAATTTCATATGGTCGTGGACAAGTTGGAAATAGGGATGTCATGTGAGCTGTAAGATTAGTATTCACATCTGAATAGAAGAACAAATATCACGAGACAAGATCAGGAAAGCGATCAAAAGTGTATTTTCTCAGGGCAAGTTAAGCACCATTTTTTTTTATAAGCACTTACTTTAGTTTGAGATCAAACCAGCAACAAACTACACCGGAAAATAACCGTACCCAAACCCCTCCACACACTCACTCTCCTTACAGAAGCAATAATTTACACAGAAAGAAAAATCATAAGCTATACAACACAAAATCAATGTTTGAGGACACAAGCCTCAGTAAGTCCCTGTTAGAATAGGGTTGGACTAAGTCCCACATTGGTTGTTTATGTTATGTAACTAGTCACCTCACAATATAAATAAAGCTTACTTGTGTTAGGGTTAGTTGACACCCTAAACACTTCTCTCTCATTCTCCAAACAAAATGGTATCAGAGCGGAATCCTAACCCACCAGAAAATCGACTACTGTAGCCGTCGTGAACAGTGTCACGACTGTGAACAGTAGCCCAGAAACCCTAGCCACTATATCTCAGCCAAAGACTCAGATCCAGCCATAACCTAGCCACCGTGACCCTCACCAGCCACCAGCACCCCTCCGGCGACCCTCGCCAGCATCCGGCGTGCCTCCGGCGATGCTTGTCTGCACCCCTATGACCCTCGCCTGAACCTCAAACCCCTTACCTAGTTCCGACAGCCCTCAAAACCTCAGATCCAGCCCTCGCCCAACCTCTGTGACCCTCGCCAGCCTTCGGCACACCTCCGTCGACCCTCCCTTGAACCCGTATGATCCTCGCCTGACTCCATGTCTCTTACCCAAATCCTTTTCATTCTCAACTATGGCCCAACAGACCTGTTGGAACTTACCTAGGTCCCGTCGGTACTCCTGAGCCTTACCGCGGTTGTAATCTGGTTCGTTGATGCATCACGTACATGCATCAGTGGTATTCAATGGTCTGCATCAGTGGTATTCAATGGTCTTCATTGGTGATATTCAGTGGTATGTGGTATTCAGAGGTATTTCTGACTTATAAGGAAATGGGCTTGTGATTGTGTCTATTTTAACAGTAAACTTACGACTTCTGTGGTCCTCACAACCCTTACGAACTCTTATGTCCTGTTAAAATTTTGGTCAGTGGATATTGATGTTGGGTTGACTGTTGGTTGGTGTTTAGTTGGTGGTGGTGGAGGTTTACTCAATTACAATAGTTGATTTCTATTGGTTGTTGTCACTTTATTGTTCAGCATAATGTCTGAAAAGAAGTCTGAGTCTCTTCTCAGTTTCGTGAAAGATTGTCCATTACCTCCACTCCTTTGAATGGTACGAATTATGCTGTTTGGGCTAGAGCCATCGAGGTTTATTATGTAGGTGAGAAACGTTATCATTATTTGACAGATGATCCACCACCGCGACTGCTACTACATATGAGACATGGGTATCTGAGGATGCCAATATTCGGTCTGATTTTTGGAATAGTATGGAAGAACATACAGCTAGCACACTGGTTTTCTTACCTACGGCCAAACAAGTATGGACACAAGCTCAGGAGATGTATTCTGGTGTTAACAATCTCTGTCGCACATATGATCTTCATCAGTCCTTCTTTTCTATCTCACAGGGTGACTTATCTTTGGAGGCTTATTATTCTAAGTTCTGTGGTATCTGTGAGGAGCTTAATATATGTGAGCCGATTTCCTTTGATGTTCAGGTCATGCGGCGCCAGCGTGAGCGTATGCAGGTTGCTAGGTTTATATCTGGTACATCATCCACGTATGGTCCTATCTGTAATCATCTATTGCGGTCTCGTGATCTTCCTTCTTTCAGCGAGGTATTTAGTTGCCTTCGTCAGTCTTCTGTATCTGTATCTATATCTGCGCCACCTGCGCCACCTCCTGATCGTTCAGGATTGGCTTCCGTTGTTTATGGTGTTTCTGGTACTTCAGTTAGCCGTGGTCGCGGTCGCGGCCGTGAGTCTGGTTTTAATAGTTGTGGTCGTGAATCTGGATTTAGTGGACGTGGTTCTGGCCGTGGTTTTGGTGGGTGTGATTCTAGTATGGATAATCGTGGTTCTGGTATTGGTAGTTTTGGTCGTGTTTTTGGTGGTCGCATGTCAGGGGGAGGTAATCGTGGTCGTGGCCGTGATTCCCGATCATGTACTCATTGTGGGGGAACCAATCACACCGTGGAAACGTGCTATGATCTTCATGGGTTTCCTCAGGCTCATCAGGTTGTTATTTTTGAGGATGCTGAACCATTTCCTCACCCTGCCGACTCTGTGGTGACTATTTCTACAGAAGAGTATCAGCGACTTGTGTCAAATCGGACTTCATCCTCTACTGCTATGCTTGCTCAGACCGATCCCTCCGTTGCTTGTGTTGCCTCTTCTCCTTCTTCCACCCCTTGAGTTATCGATTCTGGTGCTTCAGATCATATGACCGGTACATCTACTATCTTTTCCAATCGTCGGTCTATTGGTCCACCATCTCGTGTCACCTTAGCTGATGGTTCTACTTCTGACATTACTGGTTTGGGTCCCGTTTCTGTTACTCCATCTCTTACTTTGGACCCTGTCATTCATATTCCTCGTTTTTCCTTTAATCTTATGTCTGTTAGTAAACTTACGAAATCTTTAAACTGCTCCATCACTTTTTCTTCTCATGGTTGTGTGTTTCAGGATCTAAAGACGGGGAGGAAGATTGGTAGGGGTACTGAACGTGGTGGCCTATATTACTTTACCAATGACATATGTTCTGCATCTGTTGGTCTTCAGTCATCCGTTTCTCCTTATCAACAACATTGTCGTCTGGGTCATCCCTCACTTCAGAATCTGAAGCGTTTGGTGCCGTCATGTAGTCATGTAAAGCAAAGTGAAGTTTGTGAGTTTAGTAAACACCGTCGAGTGTCTTTTTATCCTAGGGTTCAGCGTCATGTGTCGCGTCCTTTTCAGTTAGTACATTTAGATATTTGGGATCCTATTCATGTTCCCACTTTAGCTGGTTTTCAGTATTATGTTATTTTTGTCGATAATTTCTCTCATGTTACATATCTTTATCTTATGAAAACGAGATCAGAGTTTTCTTCTGTCTTTTAGTCGTTTTATGAAGAAATAAAGACTCAATTTGATACTTGCATTTGTATTTTTCGTTCCGATAATACACGTGAATATTTTCATAATGCTCTTTCTCGCTTCTTTTAATTCACCAGTCTTCTTGCGCTCGGACTCCACAACAAAATGGGGTTGCTAAACGCAAGATCCGACACTTATCTGAGGTTATGCGTGCCATGTTAATTCAAATGCAGGTCCCTAAGTCTTATTGGAGTGATGCTGTTCTTACAGCCTGTTACTTGATTAATCGCATGCCCTTCACTGTTCTTGGTGGTCAGATACCTTACAAGGTTTTATTTTCTAGTCGTCCTCTCCACTTATTACCTGATCGGGTATTCGGGTGCACGTGCTATGTTCATGCAATAAATCCTGACCGAGACAAACTTGATCCCCGCTCGATCTGGTGTGTCTTTCTCAGTTATTCGCGTACTCAGAAAGGGTATAAGTGTTACTCACCCTCTCTTCGTCGTCACTTTATGTGTGTTGATGTCACCTTTAATGAGTCATTGCCTTTCTTTTCGGGGACCCCTGAGTCTGAGTATGTTCTTTCTGAGTCTGAGTATGTTATTCCTATAAATGTTCCTCCTGTTCCTGTGCCACCCTTGCAAGTATATATGTTCATCAATGGAAAAGATTAACAGCCCCACCAGTGCCTACCGCCGCGCCTCCTTCGTCCCAAGATCCCACTTCACCTCCACCACCACCACTACCACCACCACCTCCACCTCCGCCTTTCTCGTCACCTGGTCTTCCTATAGCTCTTCACAAAGGTATTCGGTCTTGCACCACTCATCAGTTTGTTTCCCATAATCATCTGTCTCCGTCACTTCGTGCTTTTACTACTTCTGTTTCATCCATTTTTGTTCCTAACACTGTTCAGGAAGCCTTATCTGCTTTTGAGTGGCGGACAGCTATAGAGGCTGAGATGTCTGCTCTCCATGACAATGGCACTTGGGATTTGGTTTCTCTTCCGCTGGGAAAGTCTACCGTTGGATGTCGGTGGGTATTTACTGTCAAGTATAATCCGGATGGCACCATCGAAAGGTACAAGGCCCGTCTTGTGGCCAAAGGTTATACCCAGACATTTGGTGTTGATTATGCCGAGACTTTCTCTCCGGTGGCCAAGATTAACTTTGTTTGCATTCTTATTTCTCTGGCTGCCAACCTTGGTTGGCCCTTGTTTCAGTTGGATGTCAAGAATGCCTTTCTCCACGGTGATCTGCTTGAGGAGGTGTATATGGAGCAACCTCCTGGGTTTGTTGCTTAGGGGGAGCATTCTCAGGTGTGTCGTCTTTGCAAAGCCCTCTATGGTCTTAAGTAGTCACCTCGAGCTTGGTTTGGCAGGTTTAGTGATGCTGTGTTGCAGTTTGGTATGCGTCGCTCCCATTTTGATCATTCTGTTTTCTCTATTCAATCAGATCGGGGAAAAGTAATGTTGATTGTGTATGTGAATGATATCATTATTATTGGAAATGATCAAAAAGGTATTGATGAGTTAAAACAGTTTTTACAGCGTCAGTTTCACTCCAAAGATTTGGGTAAGCTTCGATATTTCTTGGGTATTGAGGTAGCAAGATCCAAGGAAGGGATCAGTTTGTCCCAAAGAAAGTATGCACTAGATATTCTAGAGGAGACTGGTCTATTGGGAGCAAAGCCTGTAGAGACCCCTATGGATCCAAACGTCAAATTGTGTATTGATCAGGGGGAGATATTTCCTCATCCAGACCGTTATCGTTGCTTGGTAGGCAAGCTGAATTATCTCACTAATACACGGCCTGATTACTCATTTGCTGTCAGTAATGTAAGTCAGTTCATGTCAACCCCTTGTCTTCCACATTGGGAAGCTTGTCTTCGTATTGTGAAGTATCTCAAGGCTCATCCTGGACGCGGCCTCTTTTATCGTTCAAATGGTCATTTGGGTGTTGAGGCCTTTACTGATGCTGATTAGGCAGGATCACCATCTGATAGACGGTCCACAACTGGGTACTGTACTTTTGTTGGTGGAAATTTAGTTACCTGGAAGAGCAAGAAACAAACTGTGATTGCTCGGTCCAGTGCTGAGGCAGAGTATCGTGCCATGGCTCATACTACTTGTGAGGTTGTATGGTTGAGAACTTTGCTTGAAGAGTTGGGGTTTGGCGTACATTTACTTATTCCTATGTATTGTGATAATCAAGCTGCGATACATATCGCTTCAAATCCGGTATTTCATGAGAGAACCAAACAAATCGAGGTAGATTGTCATATTGTTCGGGAGAAGATAGGTAGTGGCGTATCGGCTACCCCTTTTATGTCTACAGGAGCTCAGTTGGCAGATATTTTCACCAAACCTTTATTTAAACCACGTTTAGAGTTGTTATGTAACAAGCTGGGATTTGTGATATTTATTCTCCAGCTTGAGGGGGAGTTTTAGAATAGAGTTGGACTAAGTCCCACATTGGTTGTTTATGTAATGTAACTAGTCACCTCACATTATAAATAAAGCTTACTTGTGTTAGGGTTAGTTGACACCCTAAACACTTCTCTCTCATTCTCTAAACAACAGTCCCCAACGAGCACGCAAAGTTCTAGTCTCTTGGGAAGCTTTAATCCCATCATAGAACGTAGAAAGTCTCGGATATCATTTGAAACCTGTTGTGCAACTAGAGGAGCTACCAAAGCCTTTTGACGAAAGACTCTATAATTTCTTTCCCTCTAAATGGAATATATAACTATAGACAAAGAGCCCTTCATAATTATTAATTTAGCACCTGGAACGCCCCTGCACCCACCATGGGGTAAACTATTGAAGATTTGATCAATGACGGAGTGAAAGGAGGATGAGACAGGGTGATTGCCTACCCAAGTTTCAAAGTTTTTCTAAGGAATCAGTAGTTTTCTCTTAAAAACATTAAAAATGTATTAGTTCACCCGCCCAACGTTTTTAAAAGAAAATCTAACATCTGTCCATTCAATATTTTTTTTTCAAAAGTTTCATAAGCGTCCTTTTAAGATTGTATGCATCTATAAAAAATTCTAATACTTACATTTCATATTTTTTTCTTTTCAAAGAGCTATGGGAAACAATATTGTATACCTCTGCAATTATATATCTCTACATTTTATAATTTCATAGGTTAATCAGACATATCTATGATTGTTGCTTACATTTTTATTTTTATTTTGTAATATGCACCTCTTGTTGAGAGTTAACATCTGACTCTTCATAAATCTAGAATCATCTATAATAGACAAGAGAATCCTTGAAAAGTTTGAAAGGTTTAAGAGTGTTATAGAGTATTCTAGAATAGTGATGAACTCTTTAGAAGTGTGGAGTCTATGTGAATATATAATGTTGTTTGGATTCTTTTGTAATATTATTTTATGTTAAGGGTAGTTTAGTCATTACAGTTTTAGGGCTTTTTCTTTGTGTATTTATCTGGGTTCTCTTTCATTGTAACCGTAAGCCATCATATTTGAAATGTTTCATGGTATCAAAGCTCTACTAACTTGTCAATCTTTGCATCTCCTCCCTATTAAAGCAACTCAGTGTATTGAAGCACCTCTCTGCAATCTGCATATCTCTCTCTCTCTCTCTCTCTCTCTCTCTCTCTCTCTCTCTCTCTCCAAACGTGATTGCTCTCTCCTTCTCTTCACCTATTATGTCGTTAGCAGCAGCAGCAGCAACAAAGAAACTCATCTCTCAACCTCTCATTGATATATCAATAGGAGTTCATCCAAAACTCCATCGACTTGTCTCTGACCTCCGATGACTCCTGTTGGTACTCCTATTGGACTGGGTCATCACATCTTGCACTTGAAATCAACTGGATAGTTTCCAACTGTTCTCGGAATCTTCTTCTTCGCACTCAAAATTGACTAGTTTTATCTATTGACGCATTTTTCGGCTACTTCTAATTGTGGGTGTTTTGCAATATTGAGGTTCTATTTTGGCGTATTCTTGAATCAATCTGGTTGTTATACAATTACATAGGTCTATTCACCCACTTTGGTATTAGCAACTCGTGTTTTCATTACTAGTTGTGACTTGCGAGATTTTAGTGCCATCATGTCAGAAGATAAAGTAATTAGTGTTCGGTTAAATGGTGGTAATTATTTGTATTGAGCAAGTGTGATGAAAAATTTTCTTGTTAGCAAGGAAGTGTGGGGTCATGTGAGAGGCCTTATTGTGAAACCTCCTCCTGTGAATGTGAAAGCTGATGATCCTACATATGCAGTGAAACATGCAGAGTTTGTCAAAAACTTTGGCAAATGGGAAGTTGAAAATGCACGAATTCTTACATGGTTCCATAATTCTTCCGAACCTAGCATCAGAATGAACTTTTCAAGATATGACACTGCCAAGGAAGTTTGGGATTACCTAAAAAGGATGTATCTTGAGTCCAAATTTGCAAAGCAATATGAACTTGAGGGCTCTACTTGACGGGCTACGCAGGGAGATAAATCCATTCAGGAATTCTACAATCAAATGAATCAATATTGGGATCAATTGATGCTAATGGAACCCGTAGAATTGCAGTCTCTTGATTTCTATGTAGCATATCGTGAGAAACGTCGTCTTGTACAGTTTCTCATGGCCCTCCGTGATCAAATTGAGTCTCTTCGGGGGGCCATTCTTTATCGTTCTCCCCAACCTACAGTTGATGTTGCTGTTCATGAGCTCATAGCTAAGGAAACTAGGTTCAAGGTTGGGTCTGTTGTAGCTCCCTCTTTGTTTGTATTTGTTTTGCCATCAGGTTCAGCCCACTTCGTATATGGCACCTCTCTTGCCTACACCGTCTTCTCATTTGATTCAGGTTACAGGCAAGCCTAAACCTCGTGTTGCTTTGGATGAGTGTAGCTTTTGTCACCAAAAAGGGCACTTGAAGCATGCATGTCCAAAATTGTTACAGATGACAGGTAGCACTCGTCGTTCGAAGCCCACCTCCTCTAGGCCCACACAACAACATTCTCGAGCCATAAAGCAGTATGTTTGTCCTCCGGCTACTTTCGTAGCTCCTGCAACTGATAGTATTCCACAATATCCCTCTTTGTAGCAGTTTCAAG
This sequence comes from Rhododendron mucronatum var. ripense, assembly GCA_019656295.1. Lineage (NCBI taxonomy): Eukaryota > Viridiplantae > Streptophyta > Magnoliopsida > Ericales > Ericaceae > Rhododendron > Rhododendron mucronatum. The sequence goes on along the minus strand of BPLT01000159.1, from coordinate 642,006 downwards.
AGTATCGTGCATATTTGGCTGCCACCTAAGGAGGTCATTCTCAAGCTTTTCCTATGACAACTACTCCGTCAGGTTTGCATGGTTCCTATACCACAGGTATCCTACCTACCACATGGATTTTTTTATTTTGGTTGCTCCCACCATATAACTCCTGTGTCGTCATTATTAAGTGTCACGACCCAACTCCGATGGGTAGAAATTCGTGACATGGCCAGTGATTTAAAAATCACCCAAGGCCTGGACATCACACCACAACAACAAAATATTATCATTAAATTTTCTTTTTACAACTCCCAGGATCGTAAATCGAAAATGAAATATTATATTCAAAACTGTCTAGCGTGCTCACGGATTACAACTTTAAAACTACATAATTTGTGGCTCGCACACACAAACGCCACTCATTGACAAATTATTTTCTTATTTAGCCACGACAGATGATATCTTTCACACGTAACGGATAAGCCTTCCTTAACCCTGAATTCCTGAAAAGGTTTTATGAGAACACAAAACCAATTCAGTAAGTTACGATATACTGGGGTTACATAAGAAAAACATGGGATAATTTGAATAAAACATACAGAGCATAATCTCAATCATCCTAAAGCGTGGCATCAACATATATAAAACCTGGCATAATCAAAATAACTCATCCCATAGGCATAAAATCAACAATATTTTGTCACAACTTCCAGGCTCGAATCCGTATTGGGCATAATACCGGCGGTAGCATGGGGAACGACCCCAGCAAAACAAGGGAAATGATATCAATTCCAAAGGGATACCCAACAGTATCCATCGATAGGCGCCAAGAGCAACTCACTGCCCATAATAACTCACTGCCCACAAATAACTCGCTGCCCAGATGTTGCCACAAAACTTTTCATTTTCTTTTCAAAAATAATCCCATGTTCCTTTTAAAATTCCTTTTCGCAAAAAGTCGTGCTTAATATGCACTATGTACAAAACGTCTATTTTTAATATATTTGAACATAACATTTTATAAAAAAAAAAAACAAACATAAACAATTCAAAAGAATTATGTAACCAGAGTATATTCGTAACTCACCTTGCGATCCGTCCAACTTGACTTATGATCCACTACTTCACAGGACTCGTACCTACTCATAAAATAACCATCTTTTGTTACTACTGTTATTGATAAAATCTAGGCTAATATTCTTACTTTCGTTAGAGTTAATGCTTCTTGCTAATTGATGAGTTACCAATTGCATGATTTCTTTTATTAGCCGATCAGATTCTTAATTAATCTCATTCATAATGTTACCTATTCTATTCAACCGTGGGATTTCTAATTCGGTTTCCATAAGGTATTTTTATTGTGCGTATGTGCAAGTGTGAGTGCGTTATGGTAATAAACTTATTATTATTATTTTTTATTTATTTCACCTTCTTATTTCTTATTATTTCAAGCCAAGCAATACTACATGTGTCCAAACCGTTAAATTGTTCAAGTGGGTATCACCAAAAGAGCCAAAAATTTAAGCTCAAGTTCGAATTCGATCCGATTACAAAACGTATAGAGCCGAGCCATAAGCTATGCAAGTAGCTTGGTTCAATCTTAGCCCAATAATTTTACGTAATCAATTTGCAAACTTATGAACCATTTGTTCTGAAAAGAATTGAATTGATCAACAATATAAGAGGTATTCATGTAGTTCAGGGGGCGGTTCCCCTCACACATCTTTTGACACAAAATTTGACACTCAATCTCAACCATTCAAATCAATGGCTTAGATGATATTATATTCTCTCCTATCTATCTCACTTACACCTAATCTCTCTCTCTCCTCACGCCAGCTTCCCCTCCCCAATCCGGCTCCTCCATGTCCGGCAGACCCCAACTCCGGCCAACCCCTCCTTCTCTCGACCCCCTCATCTCCCACACTGTCCCCACCCAAACCAAAATCTCACCTGCCACCGCCGCCGTCAATTCCAAAACTTGATGGGTTCGAACCTAATGTTAAAGAATCTGATTGTGTTAAAAAATATGTTGGTGGGTAAAGAATCTGCTGGTGGGTTAAGGAATCCGTCGATTCCTGATGTGGCCGTCGTCGAAGGGGATTCTGACGGTTGCGGAATGGAGGTCTTGTATTTATCTGTTTTCAGTAGGGGTTTTCCGTGGATTGTGCATTTGGGTTGGAAGATAGACAAGTGATTTTGACCAATTGGAAGAAAGAGAAAAGAACCCATTGATTTTCAAGCCTGTCGGTACTAACACGTTTATTTTCAATTAGTGAAGAAGACATCGAACAAATTAAGGAGCTTTTTTCAATCAGAACAGATTTGCCTAAATTTTGTTAAGTTTTCTTCTCATTGGCCTCTCGAATTTACCTAGATTATAGCTAGATTTTCTTCCCGTCGAATCTTTGTTTTTCGTACGTTTGTATGTGTGTGTGAGAGAGAGAGAGGGAAAGAGAAAGAGAGGTGGCTGGAGATTGGCTCACCGGAGATGGGTTCGCCGGCTGTGGTGATGTCAGAGTTGGAAGAAAACAGGGGTGGGGGTGGTGGAGAGAGAGTGATTAGGTGAGATGAAGAGAGGAGGCAGAGCGTACAATTTTAATGCTCTAAATCACAGCTATTGATTTGAATGGTTGAGATTGAGTGTCAAATTTTGTGTCAAAAGATGTGTGAGGGGAACCGCCCCCATTCATGTAATCAATACACTCGCAATTAACCGTTTTTTCCACTTTCTATTTGCTGTGATTTATAAAGAAGGAATTAACTACTTTACGAATTCCTACCAGTGCACAAGTGTGTGTGTGCGTGTAAAATCAAGGAGGTGGAAAACTCACCTGATTATTTTCCCCTGCTTTCCTTCTCTCTCTCTCTCTCTCTCTCTCTCTCTCTCTCTCTCTCAGTGGTGTGTGTGGTGTGTGCCGTGGATGGTCAAGAGGGAAGGGAAGTCTATTTATAGAATCAAATCCAATAAAATCTAATAAAATCTAATAAAATTCAATCAAATCTAATCAAATCTAATAAAATCATAATTAATGGAATCTAGGTGTATCTTCCAAAATCTAGAATATTCTTTAGGGATTTCTACCTGATTCGTTCTATAATAAGACACCGACTCTTTTTCCGGATTATTCTGTTTGGAACCCACGGTTCTCCAACTTGCCAAAAGTCGTGCCTTATTCTCGTGTCACAATGATCTTGACATAGCGGGACGATATCGGCAGAGCTTAATAACAATTGACGCATACGTAGAAAAATACTATAATTTTTTTGTAGATGTTGCGTCACAACAAGTGACCACTAAATATTACACTGCTTATTATTAGCATTGCATATATATATATATATATATATATATATATATATATTTTTTTATTTTTTTTATTTTTTAAAAGTCGGGGTGTTACATCAAGCCATTGTATCTATCCTGCTTCTCCCATTAGTATTTCCGCTGCAAATGGCTTTCCTATGCATGTCGTCTCTATAGGTTCTATTGTCCCGTCTCCATCTTCCTCATTGGCTATACCAAATGTGTTCTATGTTCCTTACTTATCTCTTAGTCTTATTTCTATAAGTCAATTGTCTGATTCTGACTTTGATGTCTTGTTCTCTTCTTCTGTCTGTGTTGTGCAGGATCAGATGTCGAAGAAGCAGATTGGCACTGGGTGTAGAGTTGGTGATCTATATTTTTTGGAGACTTTGCATGTTTTCCCAAGAGAAAATATTATTGAAGATGGAAAATTAAGTGCCTTGGCCTTATGCCTTACAAGAATACTTAAACTACTAGGATCTTATCCAAAAAGGAAAGCAATCAAAACTCTAAATCTCCCTAAGATTATGGCAGAACATGTTACTAAAATAGAAAAGGAAAATTCTAAGGCCCTTCCATCTATTTCCAATCAATCACCCAGAAATCCAATCAATCACCTATCATTCCCCAATCAATCACACATTTCTTGTGATTGTAATCTCAGCATTATGTCCTGCATCAGTCTACTACCACTGTTATGTCACCCTTTTGTTTAAATCAGGAGTCTTCCTCCTTTTATCTTTGGCACTCTCGCTTAGGGCATTTATCTAGTGAACGTTTGAAACTTTTACTTAAGTTTAGCTGTTTGGGAAACATTTCTACAAGCGATATCTCTGAATGCAGTGGTTGTAAGTTTGCCAAAATGTCTGTTTTACCTTTTAATAGAAGTACTTCCGTTTCTACTTCTCCGTTTCATCTTGTTCATACAGATTTGTGGCGTTCTTCCCCAATTGCTACCAAAGGTGGTTCTCGATATTATGTCTCCTTTGTTGATGATTATAGTAGGTTTACATGGGTATATTTGTTGACACGCAAGTCAGATTTTTACCAAGTATATCGCAATATCACTCCATGGTTCAAACTCAATTTTCAACAGAAATCAAAGTTCTTCGCTCTGACTCAGAGAATACTCTCTTGGTGAGTTCACACAATCCTTAACTTCTCTTGGCACCATTCATCAATCTTCTTGTACCGACACTCCTACTCAAAACGAGCGTGCTGAACGCAAGCATCATCACCTTTTAAATACTGCACGGTCTCTTCTTCTTTCCTTTCTCCTCCTTTGTGCTTGCCGCCTTTTGAGGCGGGGCTGTGCTCACTGCAACTTATCTTCTCAATCGGATGCCAACTCTACTTCTCTCTGGTTCCTCCCCATATGAATGACTCTTTGGTCTGGTTCCTAACTATTCTCGTCTTCGTGTTTTTGGCTCCACTTGCTTTGTCCTTCTCCTTAAAAAGGACCGCATTAAGCTTAGTGCTTGTAGTGTCTTATGTGTCTTCTTGGGGTATGGAATCCAACAAAAAGGTTACCGTTGTTATTATCATATGATCCAAAAGTTGTATGTGTCTCGGATGTTAGCTTTCTTGAACGTCTCCCCTTCTTCTCTTTCCCATCCAACCCTGTTAGTGTCGTCAAAGAGGAACTTGTGCATATTGATCCATTCCTCGCGGATGTTCCTACAGATGAGTATGTTTGTACCCTCGAAGCGTCTAATATTCCCATTGCCCTTCCTGCTTCTGCTAGTTCCAACCGCATTCCTCATCATCCCAAGCATTATGTCCGTTGCGATTTTACGACTCCTCGTCCTCCCTCTGCTTTGGAAAACTCTGATCCATCAGAACGCCGGTATCCTTCTCATGATCGTCATCCATTGGTAAAACTTATTGCCTTTACTAATATTTATTTTTCCTCTTCTTATCGCAATTTCTTTTCTCGCATACATACTCATTTTGAACCTCGTTCTTACAAAGAAGCTTGTAATGGTCTTAACTGGGTGACTGCCACGAATGATGAGCTCACTGCTCTTACTAATACTCAGACTTGGGACTTTGTTCCTCTCCCGGCTGGTAAGAATCTCATTGGATGCAAATGGGTTTACAAAGTAAAGACTCATTCTAATGGTTCTTTGGAGCAGTACAAAGCCCACTTAGTTGCCAAGGGGTTCTCTCAAGAATATAGTATTGATTACGAGGAGACTTTTGCTCCTGTTGCAAAAATGACATCTATTCGTATTTTGATTTCTGTGGCTGCTACGCACCAATGGCCTTTCTTTCAGCTAGATGTTAAAAATGCCTTCCGTAATGGTCATCTATCTGAGGAAGTTTATATGCATCCTCCTCCGGGTCTCCCTCATGCCACCAGCCTTGTTTGTCGCCTCCGTCGTGATCTGTATGGGCTCAAACAGTTCCCTCGTGGTTGATATGCACATTTTCATGATGTGATTTTACAGATTGGTTTTCAGCCTAGCACTCATGAATCTGCTTTTTTTGTTCGTCGCACTACTCGTGGTTTGGTTCTCATCTTGCTCTATGTTGACAACATGATCATCACTGGGTCTGACTCTGCTGCTATTGATGAAGTGTAACATCACTTGTTTCACAAATTTGAGATGAAGGGCTAGGGACTTCTTCGGTATTTTCTTGGCATTAAGGTTGCCTCATCTCTAAAAGGTTATCTCTTGACTAAGACTAAGTATGTGACTGACATTCTTCATCTTGCTCAACTTATTGATGGCAAAAACGTTAATACTCCCATTGAGTTACATGCCAAGTTCTCTGATTCTGATGGGGTTCCTTTTGCTGATCCTACCGAGTATCGTGAGCTTGTTGGTTGTCTTGTTTATCTCACCGTCACTCGGCCGGATATTGCCTATGCTGTGCATAGTATTAGTCAGTTTGTTTGTGCCCCTCGGTCTACTCATTCGGCTGCCTTGCTTCGTATCCTTTGTTATGTTTGTGGCACCATGTTTCAGTGTTTATTTCTCTCTTCCTCTTCTTCCAATTTGACTCTTCGAGCCTATGCCGATGCTGATTGGGCAGGTGATATCTCTGATCAAAAGTCCAGCTCTGGCTTCTGTATTTTCTTGGGTGATTCCCTTATTTCCTGGAAAAGCAAGAAGTAATCTGTTATTGCTCGTTCCACTGCGGAAGCTGAGTATCGTGCCATGGCCCATGCCACCTCTAAAGTTGTTTGGCTCCGTTGGCTTTTATAGGGTATGGGTGTCACTATCTCCTCTCCTAACCTCTCTTTTGTGACAACAAAAGTGTCATTCAAATTGCCCATAATTCAATTTTTCATGAGCGCACGAAGCATATTGAATTGATTGTCACTTTGTTCACCATCATCTCCAATCTAGCGCAGTTGCTCTACCGTTTGTCTCCTCTTCTCTTCAGTTAGCCGATTCCTTCACCAAGACGCACACCACCGTTCGGTTTCGCTTCCTCCTTGGCAAACTCTCGATGCTCTCCAGGCTTGCATCATGAGTTTGATGCTCTCCGGGCTTGCATCATGAGTTTGAGGGGGGTGTGAATATATGTTGTTTGGGTTCTTTTGTAATATTATTTTATGTTAAGGGTAGTTTAGTCATTATAGTTTTAGGGCTTTTTCTTTGTGTGTTTATCTGGGTTCTCTTTCATTGTAACCGTAAGCCATCATATTTGAAATGTTTCAGTCTCACATTGGTAATGTTGAACGGAACCACACACACGATATACGAATATGAAAAACAGTAAAGAAATCAACATACAGAATTACGTGGTTCCCCAAAACTGGGTACGTCTACTGGAGCGAGAGCAACTATCATGTTTGTTATTATCACTGTAGTAGGGTTTTTACACATAGTATTTATATTCCACTATATTCTAACCCTAATCCGGGTAAATGGTCTTTTCCCCAAAATACCCATATAGTCTGTACCGTACCGCGAGGGCTACGCCCCCCGCACCCCGCAACCCACAGGCCTTCGGCCCACTCCACTCCACTGGATCATTTGTAATGGGCCAGATGCCATCGCTCTGCTCCAGCATCTGGCCTCTTTCTAGAACATTTTAGTATCTCTTCATATTACATATGAACCGCAAGTTCTAACAGGTAATATATGGAAAGTGAATTTGTATATAACGTACCACGACCAGCTATTATATAACCTAAAGTTAACCTTTTGAGCTGCATGATTAGGCTAAGGGTAAGCAGGTCAGCTGGCGCGGGTCGTGACAAGTGGTATTAGAGCTTGCACCAACCAGAAGTGTGAGGCGGATCCCACAAGTGAGGAGCTTGAGGTGCTTGTCGTGCTTAGGCGGGTGCCACATAAGACGAGTTTGACGTGCTTAAGTGGGTACTTGTCCCACATCGCGTGGTGAGTGGAAATGATGGACCTTGGGGCACAACGAGGACGTTGTGGTCTTAAGTGGGGGAGATTGTAGAGTCCCACGTCGATAATATATGGAAAGTGAATTGGTATATAACGTATGATATAATCTGAGGTTAACCTTTTAAGCCGCAAGTTTAGGCTACGGGTAAGCAGGTCAGCTGGCGCAGATCGTGACAAGAAGAATGGAGAATTATCTAACTATTCTTAAATGGTCTAAAATGTTGAGAATTTTCTATATCTTTTTGCAAAGTTCTAGAAGAAAGTTAGAGAGTTTTAGAAAATTCTAGAGGATTCTCGAATGTTCTATAAGATTGTAAAAAACTCCACTATATGCTAGACTTGTGTGGAGAATTCTAGAATATTGTGAAAATATGAGGAAGAAAATATATATTTTAGGAGGAATAATTCTAGAAGAAGAATGTGGGCCATTGGATGAAGATAATCAATAACCGTTTATTGACGAGGTGGATGGCTATAAAAAGAAAGAATCTGCTACTTTGTGCGTGTGCATTTGTATAATCTATTCTACAAGTGGTTATTGGACCAATAAAAGAATAGCATGAACTCAACACCTTTTGTATGTGATAATGCTTCGTAGTCTTCGATATAAGGAATAACACCCCAAGCGTAGGGTTTAATACGTTGAAATAAGCATAATAATCTGGAAGATCAGGTATCGTACCCAAGAGAATATTTGTTACGGCATGGATGGATTTATAGATGTAAGCAAGGTTTTTGTCCTTTAGATAGCCAACTTTGTTTTACTTTAAGAGGTGGAAAAATAAATTGTAGAGACTCGGATATTTTTTAATTATTAATTAGTGAAACGAACCAGTCTACTGGCACAACAAATTTGTGCACAGATTTCTATGGGGGGGCCCGCAAACAGGTGATCCGAGCAGTTCATTATGTTTAAAATATTTTTTCAAGGGCCTCCGTGAAAAATCAGCTCAATCCGATACCTATAAGTGCTTGATTTAATCATCTAACTTTTCATTCAAGTTTTTAGAGAATGAAAAGTTAGATGATTAGACCAAATACTTATAGGTATCGAATTGAGCTGATTTTTCGTGGGGACCTTGAAAAAATGTTTTAAACATAATGAACGGCTCAGATCACTTGTATGGGACCCTTAGTGGGCCCCACATAGAAATCTGTGCACAAATTTGCTGTGCCAGTAGACTTTCCGTAGTGAAACATTTATTAAATGCCTAATTGAGAAAGTATGATTTATTTTATGATTAATTGAGTTGAGGATTGAAGTGAATGAATAGAGGATTGAGGGAGTGTGAGTGCAATATATAGATATAGTGGTATAAAAAGGGGTAAACGTGTGTGGGAGATTATTTTCTCCCATTTTCAATCTCTCGGCTCTCTCTCCTATCCACCGGCCTCTCTTTCTCTCCGTACCGCCTCTCACTCTCTCTCACCCCCAAGCTCCAAAATCATCAAGATCCACCATAAATTCAACCTCCTCAAGTGTTTTAAGCCTCGGGTTGTGTTCGTTCAAGCCCGGAGGAGGAGTATTGCTTCGTTTCTTCCGATATAAGGAATAACGCCCCAAGCGTAGGGCTTAATACGTCATTTGAAGCATAATAATCCGGAAGACCCGGATCGTACCCACAGGAATAATTATACGGCTTTGCTCGGATTTGTAGAAGTAAGCATGGATTTCGGCTATTAGGTAGCCAACCGAGTTTTACTTTGAACGGTGGAAATTTAAAGGCTAAATTAAAATGAAAAAAACTAGGAAAAAGATAGGCTAGGTCTAGGAATCACTAACCCTCATGACTCGGGTTGAATCACATTTCTCACCAATTCACGGGGTTCAAGATACTCAATTGTAGGTACCCAAACCGGAAAATAGAAATGGTTTGAAAATCAAGCTAGCTCTAGAACTCATTTGGTAAACACCTCATGCGACAGAGCTCTAAGCATCACGTGTGGTGAGTAGTCGATGCTCCCACCTACACGTGATCAAAGAGGTTAACACCTCGGTAATTTACCAAACAAATCCGAACCCCACATCAATTTCCAAATCCAAAGATTAAAACTTTATTGGTGAAAAATGCAATTTTTACCCAAGTCACAGGATGTTAATCATCCCATGACCTAACCCTTGAAACTACTCACACATATCTATGAAGATAAGAGCAAGCAAAAATCTACTTAGCATAATTGAAAAGCAAGGCTAGAAGAAAATTAGCTCAAACAATAGATCAGGAATTAAGCAACAACTTTAATTAAAGCGCGAGTAGCAAAAGACAACTAATAAAGGCAGGAAATTAAGAAATAAGTGCTGAAAATGAAGAACAAAGCAAGAACAATTCAAAAAGCTGAAAAGTAATCTAAGCTAGATCTAAAATTATGGGTACATTTCTGTCCAAATCGTGCAATAATGACATAACGGGGTATTTATACCGCCCCTGTTTTGCGCACGGAATATCCCCAAAGATGCTTCAAAGATTCTGCTCCGAAGGCCCTCGGTACCGATTGGATGAATTGGGTTCTACCGATGCCGAGATGCTTATGGTTGGCGTTGAAACCTTGCTAATGCCTTCGGTACCGATTGGAAATATCTTGCTCGATCGATACCGAGCTTCTTATCTTCAGCACTTCAGCTTCATAACTCCCAGTAGCTTCCACAGCACCCAACAACTTTCACAGCATCTTATTTTCATTCTCTAAAGTTAAGTAAAGATTGCATTTTAAACCTTTCTTTTACCTTTTCTTTACTTTAATTTATTTAATGAAAATAAGGAAGTACCCCCCATTTGGAAACAATGGCATTACCAGAATTTTGAGATTTCAATCCAATCAAAATGTTGACCCCCAGCTTTTAGTGTAAAATAGAAAACAGCACACTTTTCTATCGAATAAATGGCTCAAAACATGACCTTAATCTTTAAATAAAACCTTGCAATTTTGAAGTTGCTCTTAGAAAAATTCAATGATCAATTACCGCCATTTTTTATCTCGAAAATCGATACTTTTTCGAAAAGTGATTTTTCCATACTTAGACAGATTTTCAGGGGCCGATAGGGTCTTCATTGGTTCCTCGGGTACTTGGACGCACTCGGACCTTCCATGACGTCAAAACATGCCTTATTCACACGATTTACCTGAAAACACTAAAACAAACCTTACGAGTAAAAGCATATAAAGATAACTAATTAACAATTAAATTAAACTAAACCTAGACACTAGCGCACCCTTTCATTACATTTCCGGGTGCTTATCAAGTATTTTGCTCGGTTTCATCCTTGGAGCTAGGGTTCGTTCAAAATTCCTTGGGTTTTGTTTCTTGACTCGAGGTAGGGATTTCTTTGCCTCTTTTATGTGTATATGTGTTGATTTTGTGTAAAAAGTTGGGTATTGGCTGTAGTTTTTAACCCTGTCGAAATCTGTCAAAAATCTGCAAATCGCGTGCTGTAAGGCATTGGTATCGGTACTAACTTTTTGAGGTATTGGTACCTTGGTTCCTGATTGCCCACTGGAATGGCCCGGTACCGACACCTACTTTTTGTGGTGTTGGTGCCTTGTGCTCAAAACATTGATTGAACATTGTTGATTCCCTCGTCGATTGTTTTGAAACCCAGATACTTCTAGCATCTCTTTGACACCTCCCAACCTATCTCAAGTATGTTTGGTCGACCTTCTTTGATTGATCGATGTTACCTTTGCTCCATTGGCCTTTCGTTAATGAAGAACGAATAGGAAACTACTCGATTAGAACTATGTTAAAATTGCATCATATTGATTGGTTGATAATTCGCGAATATTTGTGACATAATTGTAGCACCGTGGCATATCGTAAAATGTTTCATGTAAGGATGTGATTATAGGAAGGTCGTAGCTTGCATCTTTTGAGTATAAATGGTGGGTGTATGAGTAGGAAGTGGGGATAGGGAGTCCTGTAACGCAAGGAGTGGTAATACTGTAACTCAAGCGGGTCTCGTAACGCAAGGGGTGGTAATACGGTGATCCGAGTTGTCAGGGTTACTGTAATGTAAGGGGTGGTAATACGGTAACTTTTGAAGTGTTATACTGTAATGCAAGGGGTGGAAATACAGATAGTGGAGATTTATGATAGTGAGTCGTGTTGAAATTACTAAGGTCGCATGAGTATTATGAACTATGTGGTATATTGTGATAATGACATGTCTTGAAACTATCGTATTGAATGTTGGCATACCATTGAGTTGGCTATTATCCGTCGATTGAGCTATGATTCCTTGTCTCACTTTTTTGCATTTATCACCTCATTTGCACATAAGATTGGTAAAGATTTTCCTACTGGGCTAGTGTAGCTTAACCTAATCTTTCTTTTCAGGACAAAATGCCAGACATTAGACTGTGTGCATTTGTGTGCTTGGACATGAAGACCTTTTTGGAAGCTAACCACCTTAGTTAGTTAAACATCTTTGTAATTGATTTTCTTTTGATAAGGATGGGTATGTAACAATTCATTCAAGAATTTCCTTTGACAAAACTGTTTTTAACTAATCATCTCGTTCGTACTCGTACTTAAGTTTATTTGGGGCCGGAGTGTCAAAGTTATCTTTAAACTTGGGGACTTGTTTGTAAAGTTAAGTGAATGGGAAATCTTTTGGGTATTATTTTATGCTATGCGAAGATCTCTTATTGAAATGATTTATTTATTTATGTATAAAATTGAGGGCGTGACAGAAATTGCTAAATTGAACGGAGAATTAACTAAGATAAAACAGAAGGCTAGGTCTAGGGGATCCTAACACCCACGACTCAAGTCAAATTACTTTTCTCGTCCTATTACTCGGTTTGAGATACACAACTAAGGTTCTCAACCCGGAAGAAATGTGGCTCGAATATCAAGCAAGTTCTAGAGTTCATTTAGCAAACACCTCATGCGACAGAGCTCCAAGCATCATGTGTGGCAAGTAGGCTCGTTCTTGTCTACACATGATCAAGGAGGTTAACACTTAGCTATTTGACAAATGAACCCGAATCAAACATCAATTTCCGAACCAAAGATTGAAATTTTATGATGAGAAAAGCAATATCAACTCAAGCCATGAGGTGCTAGTCACCCAATGACCAAGCCCTATGAAACTACTCACTCATATCTAGAGAGATAGAAGCAAGACAAAAATTAGCCAACATATTGAATCAACAAAACTTGAAATAAACTAGAGATTATGATAGATCGAGAGCGTAGCTACAACTTTAATGAAGACAAAAATAACAAAACTAAATTATCTAAAGCAGAAAATGAAGATTCAAAGTTGGAAAAATGAAGAACAATTCAAAATGTAAGCAAATCCTATTCTAGATCTAGAAAATGAGTACTATGCTAGCTAATTCGTGCAATGGTGTCATAACGGGGTATTTATACCGCCCCTATTTTGTGCACAGAATATCCCGAAAGATGCCCTAAAAATTCTGCTCCGAAGGCCATCGGTACTGATACCTCCACAACCTTGGTATCGGTACCGAGCTCATCAACTGCCGCCTCTAAGCTCCTCGGTACCGATACCTCCTCGGCCATAGTATCGGTACCGAGGCCTTTATTAGAAACTTCATAGCTCCCAGCAGCTTCCACAACACCCAACAGCTTTCACAGTATCTTATTTTCATTCTCTAAACTTAAGTAAAGATTACATTTTAAACCTTTCTTTACTTTAATTTATTTAATAAAAATAAGAAAGTGCCTCCCATTTGGAAACAATGGCATTACAAGAAATTTGAGATTTCAATCCAATCAAAATGTTGACCCCCAGCTTTTAATGTAAAACAGAAAACATCACGCTTTTCTATAGAAGAAATGGCTTAAAACATGACCTTACTCTTTGAATAAAACCTTGCAAATTTGAAGTTGTTCTTAGAAAAATTCAAGGATCAATTACTGTTATTTTTTATCTCGAAAATCGATACTTTTTTGAAAAGTCATTTTTCCATACTAAGACAGATTTTCAGGGGCCGACAGGGTCTTCATTGGTTCCTCGGGTACTTGGACGCATTTGGGCCATCATGACGTCAAAATATGCTTTATTCATAAGATTTACTTGAAAACACTAAAAACATATCTTACGTACAATATCAAATAAAAGCGACTAATTTAACAACGAAATTAAACTAAATTAAAGACCTAGCACACCCTTAATGGCATTGTTGGGTTCTTATCAGTTAATATTTAATGTTCACCCACCCAATATTAAAATCTTGTGTCTATCCTTAGATTTGAGGGAAACCACTGATAATTGACCATTGACCATCAAACAACTGTATCCATCAGTCACAATCCCAAGAACGCGTTCAATTCCTTCAAAGAAAATCAGAAGTTCATCAATTTCATCTCTTCTACAGATGCACAGTCCTACACCCACCATGGAGGATATATTGAAGATTCAAGGGAAATCACAAATCATTGCTAAAAAGAGCCTGGGAAAAAAGAAAAAAGAAAAAAAGAGCACCAGGAAGATATTTACATTGGTTTGAGACTCTATCAGATTGCTGAGAAAGTATTCTCAAAAGATGATGTATTGGACTTGAAAGTCGTTTGGAGAATGATATAGTTTGTAAACATGGAATTGGGCATTAGTAGAAAACTAGTTTTGGATCCTATTGCAAGAACTGAAGAGGGTTTTCTTTTGTAGAAGTAAGTCAATCAGGAAGATTTTTATATTGGTTTGAGACTATATCGAATAGCTATGAAAGAGTCAAAGGACGCTGTACGTATTCGACTTGAAAGGTGTTCAAAGAGTGATAGAGTCTGTAAAGAAAGAATTGGGCATGAGTAGACAACCGGTTTTGGGTCCTATTGCAGGAATTCAAGATGGTTTCTCTGTAGAAATAAGGCTGAGTTGAGCTTGACCGGACTTCACCAAACCCTTCGTGATGACATTGATCTATACCGGCCGGATCAAAGGGAAGCTTATTGTGGCAAGCAATTGTTATCACGAAAGAATAAAGTTTTGATCTTGAGATTGGGATTCTGAGATATATTCCCAAAGGAGCTGGGACACGAGCCAAGACAAAAACGATGGTTGCCTTGTCCGAGAATTGGATTCATCGGTGTTTTTCTATGATGGTATTTACCTAATGAAGAAAGAATGCGTAGAAGATAAGAATGGAATTGAGATCAACAAGTTTAGGTTTTTTAACCCAAAACCGAAGCAACGAGTTATTGTTAATAATGATATTTCTAAAGGGCAAGATCAAATTCCAATTTGTGTAATTAACGAGAAGGACCTTGATAAACCTCAAGATTTCACATGCATAGCCAAATGGAATATCTCAATCATTTGAGATCAAGGAGTGGGTGTAATTGCAGTAAAGAGTGGAAAACAAGAATGAGATGTAATTGCAGTAGATTACAGATCATTTTCTTTATAATAGCAATGGAGACTTATTGAATTAAGGATCATAGTGTATGAGTGTGGAGTTTTTGTAGATGTCCCCAATCGTGCAAATCGAGTTACACAAAAAATCATTTTTAAGTCTTTAGGACTAAGTTGAAGGGTTGGAGAGCTAGATCTAGACTCTTTTCTCTTTCCAAAAAAAAGAGAAAAAAACCTAGGGTTTTTCTTGGGGGGCCCTCCCCCTTGCTGCCTCCCTGCAATTATAATCTGGATGTGGCTCTTGCCGGTTTACACTGCTGGGTGTTTCCGGTTTCCGCCTAACGGCAATGTAGAGTCGCGTGTCTGTTGGTGGGTCTTTGGATCTTTCCGTCTCATCCCTTCGGTGTCTCGGGTGATCCTTTGCTGCCATTGTTGGATTTTTTATTCGACCAAAGCTTTTTGGAGATTTCTCTTGTAGGTTTTGTTGGTGTGAAAATCGTGTGTGGCATCATTTGGTGTTGATGGGGTTGCCTGGCGACCTTGTGGGTGGCGGGGGTTTGGATGGAGGTTGGGGCTGCTTTTATTGAGCTTTATTGCTTCTTGTCATTTATATGTGTCATTGCAGAGTGCTTCGTTTTATTGTATGGTTCTTAAGGTAGTCAGCGGCATGAGATTAGCGGGTGAGTTGGGTGTCGATTGTGATGCATTTCGTTTCGTTATAATACCTTGTACTTTCTATCCTTTTAACCTCTGGTTAATAAGATCTTCTTTGCTGTTCAAAAATCAAAAGAAAATAATTAGATCGCCATTTGTGATTTTCATAAGTAGATTTTGTATGCAAGTACGAAGGAAACATTTTAGAAAATCATTTCAAAATTATTTGCTTTGGAAAGCCGATTTTGCTTAAGATGACTCCTTTTTGGATTTGATCTGTGAAAACAAAAGATGGGTCCAAGTATTTAATGTTACGTGTAGGGGAGATGTTAGGTAACTTATATCGTCCTTTCGATACTTGTTTTTTCCAAAACAAAAGACTATAACGGGAAGTATATGTGAATAGTGGAGACTGGATGAAATGCCAATGAGCGTTGAACTGTCGAGAAAATACGGAATAGCGTAGCCTATTTGCATTCCATACTTGCCGAGTACTAATTCAATGGCATCGGGAGTTCAAGTTTAACGTAAGTGAATTCTAAATGGTCGGTTGTTAGCACCTTGGTTTCCAAGGTGTGTTAAGCTTGGTTAGTGGTGGCACCTTGCAACTTAGCTAGCCAACCGGTGGAAACAAAGGCATGAGGCAGGCAGGTCTTTACAAGGTGACCCAATGGTGTCAGTCGGTGTCAGCACTGGTCCCTTGGACAAGTGGCAAGAGACCAGTGGCAGTTGTGATGCACGTGAAGGCCTGATGAGATCGAGACATGGATGCTAAACGGGAAGTAAACTTGTGGGACAAGGCAATCAGAAAACGGCTAAGTATTGGGAGCTGGGATTGGATCACGAAATTGGCCAGGTAGGCTAGAGTTGGATCAAGCAAAACGGTTAACGACAGCCACAAATTTCTGCATATGTTGCTTGCAGCAATGGATAGGTGTCCCCAAACAGAAATGAGCAGTTGTTGGCAGTTATCGATGACTCAGTAATTCTGCACATGTTGTTGAAGCCGTGGACAGGTGTCCAAGGCAGAACATGCAGAGGCAGTTATGAGCAGTTACTGGCAGTTCCAAGCAAATTCAAAATCCAGTGTGCTGGCAGATTTTGACTAAGCCAGCATAGACCTAGAGCAATTGGGGGTGTCAACTGCAAGATCATGAGTTTGCCCCATGATCTCATGTACTTAGTGGCCACGTTTTTTATTGTATAACCTATTTAGGCAAGGCATTTCTCGTAGCCTAAGGCAAAGAGATGTTCTGTCTAGACTCTTGGGAGTTTCCTTTGTAAGTTGGTGTTTAATAAAGGTTGGGACAGTTCCTGTATGTCTTGTGTGTGTTTTAGACATTCTAACTTACTTTGGGTGTGTGAGTAAACACTAGTTGGCTGAGACCAAGTTATTGCTGGGGAACTTGGTGCCATCATGGGCAAAATCTGTAGGCAAAAAATTGCCCCCACTATAAGGAATTTTGCTTTTCCTGGTATTTCATAAATGCCATTAAAAGTTCAAAAAATGTCGGTAAAGAGTATTACCGACATTTGTTAAGTATTACTGGCATTTATTACAAATGTAGTCTAGAAGTGTGTCGGTAAAGGTACAAATGCCGGAAAAAATTGTACCATATAAGACAAAAATTGCAACGTGGGCACCACATGGCGCTTGCATGGTGTCCACGTAGCGCGCAAATTTCGTGAAGAAATTGCTTAACCCAAGATTCGAACTCGTGACTTTTGCCTCGCGCACGCGTGAGGCTACCAACTGGGCTAGCCACCATATTGGGTCATCTTGCACAATGAAAATATTTATATTATACGGAGATTTTTTCCGGCATTGTTTTGAACAAATGCCGGTAATAGTTTGGCGGTATTATTTTGGCAGGAAACTCGACTTTTGCCGACATTTTTTTTTTAAACAAATGCCGGTAATAATTATTTTTTTTCCGACATTTTAAAATTGCCGATAATAGTGACTTTCCCAACATTAATTAAAATGTTGAGAATAAAAATGTCAGAAATGACCATTTTTCTTATACTGCCCGTGACATCAGTCATAATAATTGTCGTGAAAATGCAATGCTGAGTGTCGGTATGCCGTAGGTGCCCACATAACATTTTCGCTCCCATTGCCGAATGCTCAATTCACCGGCGTTGAGAATTTCCACATTATTATGACTTTGGGAATCCGATAAAATAGAGATTAAAATTTATTTGCATTAAATCATGAAAAAATTGTGAAATGTGGATTGGCATAGCCTGATCATTACATTTGCAATATTCAGTACTGAATCTCATGATATTTCTAAAGTGATGCTAGGAGTATAATACTTTCACTTTACTAGATGACTTCAATCACATACAATCAATTGAACTAGACGCCAAAGTTACGTGAAAAACCCCAAAAAATGGAAAAATCCACGGGAATGAATCATGCACGAATCAAATGTATGATTATAAGCAATCTTAATAATGACTGTGTATCCTCACCACGAGTCCTAAGAATTACCTGTCAAATCCATGCTCTTCGTACCCTTGCATGATCGCCGAATCATGAATCCTTAGGCCTTCCAAAATCCTTTCAAACTCCATGAAAGAATGTCGCATAGATGTTGTATATGTAGAAGTAGGAAAAAAAAAAAAAAAAAATTGTCTCGAAGGACTTTTAGCACCAAGTATTTACCAAACTTAATCTTGGAAACTCTCCTTTAAAGGAGTTTCCATATCAGAGATATATCCCCGGGCTGAAGAAGAGCACTCGACCTTTTGATGACCCAATGGGTCGATACTTTTCAAGGCCCCAAAAAGCATTCGAGCCAAAAACGAACCGGCCCAACAAGAATTTGATTTTGTTTGAGCAAAATATCCTATTTTGCAACTCTTTCACGAACTGGCTCAATAAGAACTTGACAGCATCTACCGCAGTCAAATACAAAAATTGAGATTCTTTTCCACACCCTGAGACTAGCACGAGCCAAAAAAGAGAGAAAATTTCTTTTATATCCCTTCGACTTTGGTCAAAAATTCATTTTGGTCCTTCACCTTTCAATTTCGGCATAAAAATTTCTTTTATAAAAATACTCATGCGCCTTCTGAATTTAGCATAGGAAAATTATCCCATACAGATGGAACGTTACTTTGTAATGTCTCAACTCATGTATTATTGATTAGTATTGTGAGACCCATCACTTTTTGTTAGTGATGTGATAAACAAAATGATATTTGACATTTGATGAGTGGTGGAACATTGTTTGAAAACCACCAAATAATATTTCTAATTATAACTTTTTCGTTTTCTCTTTAGAATTGTCACATGTTTCTACGTACATATACTTATCCATATAGATATATACATAAATATATATCTCATATATAATTAAAACTTTAACCAATTATAACTTTTGTTCTGCATATTTCAATGTAGAAAAAAAAAATTTTGAAACCTATTTTATGAGATCTTTCAAACAAGATTTATATAGAATATAAAATTGTGTACACATAAAAAATTATTTTATACCCTATAATTAAGAATTCACATCCTTCAAAAGGAAAGAATTCACTCCTCAAATGCAAATTCACACCTCATCCTCTATACAATTCACTCCCCATATTAGACAATTCATACCCAAAAATACAGAATTCACACCGCTTATAATAGGCAATTTACACCACCTGATATACACATTTCACATCCTCTATAACAGATAATTCATACCACATATAATAGACAATTCACGTCCCTTAAACTCATATTGTACATAATTTCACACTTCAATACAACAATTCACTTATACTGTTATACACAATTCACACTTAAACAATAATTCATATCTCATATAATAGACAATTAAAATTCTTAAGCTCTTTTTGTACACAATTCTCACCCAAAATGCAGAATTCACACCCTCTATGATAAGAAATTCACACCATTGCTATACAATTCACACTCCCGACAACACACAATTCACACCCCATATAACAAACAATTCACACATCCTTAAATTGTGTACACGTAAAAAAAAGTTATTTATATCCCTTAATGAAAAATTTACTCTCAAAAAATGAAAGAATTCACACACCTCAAATACAGAATTCATACTCCCTTTACATAATTCACTTTCCAAAATACACAATACATACCCCTATAACAGACAATTCACACCACAATACATATTCAAAAAATAAACAACAATTCACACTCCTTAAACTTATGTTGTACACTATCACCCCTTATAACACACAATTCACACCCTTCTCGACAGACGATTCACACCCCTGTATCACAAAATTCGCACTCTTTATAACACACAATCATGCACCTTATTATACGCAATTCACACTTACATACAATAATTCACACCCATATAGTATCATACACTTCATACCCACAAAGAATAGACAATTCACACCCACAACCCATGTTGTACACAATTTACATCTCTATACAACAATTCTTGTTTTTTTTTTTTTGCCACAACGATAACAGATAGTATTATTAAAACCAATAACGAACATCAAGCAGAAGACCCGTCCCAACAAAGAGGATCGAGTAACCACAATGGCGGGGATTCAGTTCAAAGACAAGACCCCGAACCATTCACACATTTTTAGCCAAAACATGAGCAACCTTGTTACTAGCCCTACGTACAAAAGAGTAACTACAGCAGTGGAAATTTCTGCTCAAAAGTTGAATATCATGTATAATGACCTCCACCTCTTGACTGATAGTTGCTTTGCCATGAAGTATATTCACCATCAACTGAGCATCACTTTCTATAATCACTGACTCTAACCCAAGATGTGATCCCAACAAAATGCCATGCCAAAATGTCACAGCTTCTGCAACTAAAGAACTTGCGCACCACGGAGAAACCCCAATCGAGGCAACAACAAACAAGCCTATGGAATCCCAAATCACAATGCCATAACCCCCTCTCGACACCCCTTTCTTCCATCACCCATCCACATTAATCTTGAACATCCCGTCCGACGGCTTCCTCCATGAATTAGAGCTTCCTTCCCCATTCAAAATCACAGCTGTCGTATCCAAAGATTTTGTAGAGAAATACTCATGAAAGTACTTAACCACCTGCTTGCAGACCAACCAAGGAAGAGAGAGCTTATGTTAAAAAAAAAACCCCATTTCTACACTTCCAAATGTACCAAGCACTGCCGCCAATGACAGACACCATTCCTTATTTGCATGCCCCTGCCACCATAAATTCACAACATCCCACAAGTCTTTAAAAGAATTGACATGAATAGCCCCCATACCTATTTGCAAAGGGGACAAATTCCTCACCTACCTAGCTAGGGGACAAGCACAAAGAAGATGAACAATGGATTCTTGGTTGCCGCCACAAACCAGACAACTAGAATTTGCCACCACCTTCATCCGCTGTAACGCTTTTCGCATTGGTAGGATCTCATGGCAACAATTCCATAAAAAATGCTGAATTCTCTTAGAAATCTTGAGTTGCCAAATAACCTTCCACGCCTCCACCTTCACCTCCAATGATCTAATCCCTCCCTCATCTTCATCCCTCACTAACCTTTGGCTTTCCATTCCAAAGCCGATAAATAGCCTGAACTGACATTGTAAATACCCGAATTAGAATGATGCCACACTACTCTATCAACCTTGTTTGTCCACGATAACGGAATGCAGAGAATACACCTCGCATGATTTGAATTGAAAAGTCGAGTAATAACATCTTCCTTCCAAGTAGCCGTGTCAGGATTAATAAGCTTAGGGGTGATACCGGTTCGGTTTCGACTGGCTCAACCGGTTCCGGTCCGGTTTATCCAATTTTCATCATGAGCCATATTTTGAGCCCAACACATCAAAAAATTCACAATTCAACCTATAAAATATCAACCAAAAATCTATAATTCAACCATTTTTTTGGGGCCCAACAAAAAATGATCAATTTTGAGCCCAAAACATAAAAAAAAAAACTCATAAAAACATAATTAAGCCCATAAAAACAGTTTTTATATAATAAATATATTTATTAGACCAATATATACTACAAAATATCAACCAAAAACTCATAATTCATCCCCTCCCCTATGTTTATATAAATATATATATATATATATATGTGTGTGTGTGTGTGTGTGTATATATTATACATATATATAACCGGTCCGATTTCAACCGGTTTTTAAAACACATAAACAGGATCGAAATTATTTTTCCGGTTTATAAAATTTTATAAACCGGAATCGAATCGAAATTATTCAACCGGTTTAAAAAATTCGATCCAGTCCGGTTTTTCCGATTTCGATCGATTTTCCGGTTTCGAGTAACAGCCCTAAATAAGCTGATTGACCTCTAAGAAATCCCATCCTCCACAATCCGCTTTGGTTTAAAGACACCATCCATTGGCATCCAAGGATCCTCATCGATATGAACCTGCTCACCATTCCCAACTGACCACTGAACTCCTCTAGCTAAAACCTTTTTGCTCTCCCAAATGCTCCTCAACACCCAAGATGGATTAGAACCCAGCTCCGCTTCCATAAAAGATCTATCACACCCTCTGTTATATACAATTCATATCCCCTATAATAGACAATTCACACACACATACACACAAAAACAAAAACAAAAAACTATTCACACCCAAAAAACTAATTTTATTCTACACATAATTTCATATTCAATACGGGTCTTATTTGATAGATTTCGTCAAGTAGATTTAAAAAAATGAATTTTACAAAAAATGAGTATATATAATAAAAGATATTGTATTATAAAATTCGTAACGTAAAAAGTTTTAAAAAAAAGAAAAAGAAGTCCACATCAGCACAAGTCAAATCACATACATATGTTCTTCACGCAAGTCAGGACCTATGGGGAAGGGAAGAACTCATTGCTCTAACCACCACCATTACTAATATCATTATCATCCGTACAACACACTTGGGGAAATGGGGAGCAAGTGGGCACGAGTACGTGGAAATGGGCATCAGTACGTAAATGCATCAACAAGCAAATTGCAGGTCAGTGGATAGTTGAAGACATGGTCACATTTCAACCCTAACAGATTGATGAATTTGGTTAATTTGACTTTCCTTGATCAAAAAAAGTTTCTCAAAAGTTTGACTTTTTGTTGATTAGCTTTGAATTGTGCTTAATTACAAACATGCCAGTAGATAACGTATAGCATGTGCTTGATGTTAACTTCTTAAACATATTTTGTTACTCTATGAAATTCAAAATATTTTTTGACCATAATTAAAAAAGCTAAAATACAAAAAGCTGAAAATGAAAATCCAAAAAGTAGGCTCCCAAACACCCTTTTTTTTTATTACAAACTTTCAAATGGTATCACTTTTATAATATATATATATATATATATACACACACACACACACACACACACACGTTTTTCATAAATTGTTTATTCTGAGGTGTATGGATTGTTTATCTTGGGGTAAATTATGCAGAGGGGATGTGAATTCTACATTTAGCAATATGAATTTCGACTATTAAGGACTGTGAATTATGCATTTGAGGGTGTAAATAACCTTTTTTTTTTTTTTTTTTACGTATGCATATCTTCATATTTGGTAATGATCTTGATTGAAAGATCTCGTCGAGTAAAGGGGTGTTTGATTAGTGCATTTTTCCATTTTTGCATTCTCATTTTCACAGTTTGGTTGTTTGGTTACCCAATTACGAAAACTCATTTTGTAAAATCCATTATCAGTTTTTGACAAAGGAGGCAAAAAACCAAAATGAGCTTTGGAGCTTCTTTTCACCTTTTCCCATATTTCGTGCAATTACCAATATACCCATACTATCATTACCTATTTACCACTTTTGCCCTACCATTAATTACCAAAATGAGCTCTGGACTTGTGTGTTTGTTTGTTTGCTTTGTTTTTTTCTTCAGTTGGTACTTTAATTTGTTTGCTAATACTAAAGGCCGGGTTTGTGTTTCTTTTATTGTTCTTTATATTATGATGTATGGGTTTGGCGTTAAATTAAAGTGGTGAAATTTCTTATTTCAAATATTACTTGTAACATGGTCTAATTATTTAAATTCTAAAATACCAAATAAAAAATATCGAATGTCATTATTGAACATAAATTGTGGACACAATTGAAAGGGAATGAGAGAGCTTTCAAATTCTTCCTTACACCTCACATATGCAAATTAAACAAGGTGAAATTACACGAACACCCCCTCATCTATCTGGTTTGGACACGGACACCCCTTGACCTTTAAAAACTCCCATACACACACCCCCTCATCTACTGAAAAGGAAAAAAATCTCAACGCCATTAACGGAATGAACGAAATGTCAAATATACCCTTGGTGAAATTACACGAACACCCTCTCATCTATCTGGTTTGGACACGGACGCCCTTTAACCTTTAAAAATGCCTATACACACCCCCTCATCTACTGAAAAGGAAAAAAAAAACCTCAACGCCGTTAACGGAATGAATGAAATGTCAAATATACCCTTTGTTAAGAAAATGGAGCAACAAGCATACGCCACACTTCACTCGATCAGAAATTTCTCTCCACCTTACTCGATCAGAAATTTCTCTCCACCTTACTCGATCATGGCGCCTCTGTCTCTCTTCCTCTCCCTCTTCAACTTGCATTGTAGATCATGGCTAACCCTAGATCGTGAAGAAAACCTAAGTTTCGAAGAACATCGGATCATGTACACTATAGAAAAGCTATAGATTGTGGCCAACCCTATATCGTGGCAAACCGTACCCTACTTTGAAAGATATGTTTTATACGGAAAAAAATCCTAGATATTTCTTATTAAATGGCGCAAATGTAGATTTATATGTTCATATTATATGATATATGAATACATTAGGGTTTTTGTTTGGGAATAGTAGGGTTTTTTGAAAGGTGTTGTACAATGGTGACTTCGATGACCTTTAACAATTGGAGCTTAATTTTGTTGTTTTGCATTTGCTTGTCATCCATGTTGTATTTGAAGTCCTCAATGGGGCTTTTTTTCCACAACGGCAGTAGGAATCAACCCAGTTTTGGATTTGGTTGAAGTTGTAGCTCTAACTGCAACTATTAGATCTGTTATTGGTGTGGCTATGGTGGCTATTGTAGCTATTGTTGCCACTTGCCACCTTCCATGGCTGCTGTAGGAGAGAAAGAAAGGGGGGGGGGGGGGGGGGGGGGGGGGGAATCTCTGATATAGAGTGAGAGAGAGAATCTCTGATATAAAGTGAAAATGAGGAATGAGGTATGAAAGACAACTGGTATATGTTGCCGTTAAAGTGCATTTTTGTCTAAAATTTGGCAAAATTATTGACATGTGCCTTGCAACAAATGGTACTTAAACGGAAGGGTGCTCCTTGGGTAACGGTAGAAGATGAGGGGGTGTGTATGAGCGTTTTTAAAGGTTAGAGGGTGTCTCTATTTAAACCAAATAGATGAAGGGGTGTTCGTGTAATTTCATCTTCAAATGATAAAAATTAAATATTTGTACATATTTTAACACAATAATAAAGGCCAAAGGCAAAAAAAATAAATACTTGTACACATTTTAAAACAATAATAAAGGCCAAGGGCAATTTGGTAAAAAATCAATCCATAATTCATTTTCATCGTTTATCTATCAAACACTACTACTGTTCCAAAATACATTCTGCATATATCTCACAAACACTTCTTCATTCTCCAAAACACATTCTGACCATAATCCAAAATGCTGAAAATGAAAAGCCAAAAAATAGGCTCCCAAACACCCCTTAAGTTTCAGGAATAATTTTTTCCTAAATTGGATACGTACAACAAAAGTTATAAATATTTTAGAGAAATGATTTTGCCACTCCTTTTTTTGTTAACCCCACTTCCCTACAAGTGTATTTTTTTTTACCACAAATACATTTGAAGGGAAGTGACGTTAATAAAAACTGGAGTAGCAAAATCAGTAGCCATATTTTAACCATATCGCAAACGGTTTTAGAAGATATTATTTGATAATCTTAAAACATTGTTCCAATCACTAGCAAATGCCACATATCAGTTGTCTAATCAAATATATAACAAAAGTTAATGCGTTCCACCACATTATCAACAAGAACTGGACTGAGTAGTGACGGCTCCAACCATCAGGTCATCTCACCATTACTAAAAGTCTAAAATCACTATCTCATACAACACACCGGAGGCGGTTTTCATTTTTGTTTTGTTTTGTTTAGTGTATTTTATTTTATTTTTTGTTTCTTGTACTTTTGGATCGAAAGTGTTCGTTTTTATTGTACTGTGTTTTCTTTTATATATAAATCGAGTTTAATTCTGGTAAAAAAAAAAAAACACACTTGAGGAATGGGGAGCAAGTGGCCTGCATCCCAATTCAATATGTGACATCAGTACATGGAAATACCATCGATGGTGGTACCCTGGATGGCAGGGTACACTACACTTCCCATCGAAGGGTCGGATTCGAGTCTTCTCAATGACGAGAGTGGTACTTACACCATCTTATACTTAGGTGGTGTTATGATGACAGTCTGTCATTTCGGATAGTAGCTATTACTCAAACCGAACATTCCACAATAGATAGGAAGTCCTTATGGTCACGTCTAAAGAAATTGCTACACTGGTCGCCCCGTTCCATCCTCTCGGAGAATGTGGAAATGGGTATTATCAAATGCATGAGGAGGCAAGTTGGCCGGCAGATCAATTAAATTACCCACCAAAAATAAATAAAGTTGCAGATCAATCAGATGGTCACATTTCATCCCAAACAGGTTGATCAATTTGCTTAATTTGACTTCTCTGCTGTCGCAAGTGTCTCAAAACTTGACCCTATCTGGATTAGCTTTGGCTTGTGGATTAGTCAGTCACGTGCGTGTGCTTGGTAAAAGTGGATTAGGGACCCCTCTAATTTCATTTTTTAAGCTAACCGGATCACAAATTATTGAAAAAAACACACATAAAAAACCAAAAGTGAGAAACAATTTGGAAAATTTCACGTAGGCACCCGACCTTTTACACAAATCACACATAAACACCTGACCTTTCTTAAATTTCATATAAACACCTGAACTTTCTAAAAACTCATCAATTCAACACCTGACCTCTATTAAATTTCATATAAACACCTGAACTTTCTAAAACTCATCAATTTAACACCGGAACTTTATTAAATTTCATATAAACACCTGAGCTTTCTAAAAACTCATCAATTCAACATCTACCATCACCATTTCGTCTAAAACCAAACATAAAAAAAATTAAGTGCTTCGATTTTTTATTTGTTTGAAACAGTGCTAAGATCTTATTTTTCTGATTATTTTATCCTAAAGAATCATAATTAATTTTTGACTCTAAAGCTCTCATTAGTTAGCATTAAGAAAGACGTATAATCAAATATCTCTTAGGGCTAACTAACGAAAGCCTTATAATCAAAAATTAATTATGATTCTTTAGAATAAAATGATCAGAAAAATAAGATCTTCGCACTGGTTTAAACGGATTGAAAATTGGAGTAATTAATTTTTCAACCATGTATAGATCATTTATATATTAAAAATATATGGTTAAAAAAATTAAGTGCTCCAATTTTTAATCTGTTTAAACCGGTGTGAAGATCTTATTTTTCTGATTATTTTATTTTAAAAAATCATAATTAATTTTTGACTCTAAAACTCTCGTTAGTCAGCCCTAAGAAAGTCGTAGAATCAAATATTTCTTAGGGTCAACTAACGAGAGCCAAATAAAATGATCAAAGAAATAAGATCTTCAGATCGGTTCAAACGAATTGAAAATTAGAGTAATTAATTTTTCAACCATGTATAGATCGTTTATATATTAAAAAATATGGTTAAAAAATTAATTGCTCTAATTTTCAATTCGTTTAAACGGGTGCAAAAATATTATTTCTCTGGTCATTTTATCCTAAAAAAGCATAATTAATTTTTGTTTCGTTAGTTAGCCCTAAGAGATATTTGATTCTATGACTTTCTTAAGGCAGACTAACAAGAGCTTTACAGTAAAAAATTAATTATGATTCTTTAAATAAAATGATCAAAAAAATAAAATCTTCGCACTAGTTCAAACAAATAAAAAATTGGAGCACTTAACTTTTTTCCTGTTTGGTTTTAGACGAAATGGTGATGGTAGATGTTGAATTGATGAGTTTTTAGAAAGCTCAGGTGTTTATATGAAATTTAATAAAGGTCAGGTGTTAAATTGATGAGTTTTTAAAAAGTTCAGGTGTTTATATGAAATTTAATAAAGGTCAGGTGTTGAATTGATGAATTTTTAGAAAGTTCAGGTGTTTATATGAAATTTAAGAAAGGTCAGGTGCTTATGTGTGATTTGTGTGAAAGATCGGGTGCCTACATGAAATTTTCCCGAAAGAAAAAGAAAAGACAAAATGAATTTTCCAAGTGGGGGATTATTGTAGCTGTACTATAGGACCCACAGAGAAAGGTAGACAGCAATGGATGAGAAATATTTCTGAGCAGTCATATTTCATGTGGTGCCCGCTCAGTACTTCTGAGTTATTCGTTGTATTTTTGGACGGCTCAAATTGAAACTTTTTTTTTTCCTCTCATCCCTCCTCTTTCTCTCTTCAAATCCGAGCTGTCTAAACTGGCATCGAACGGCTAGGATGTGCCGAGTGGGCACCACGTGATACCTACCTGCCACTGGAAAATTTCTCGCAATTGGAGGCACGAGGCTAAAATTGTGCTTCTTCATCCCTTCTCTTGAATTTCACAGAAGGTCCAGTAGTCCCGCGAACCCTTTTTTCCTGTAGAATCACAGCATTGCTCGTGTTAGTATTATTAGTTTACACGCACTTTCCTCGATTCTTCATTCCCGCGAGTATATATAAGCGAGCAAAACTATCACTCGCCATGCACTTACCAAAACATTCATTTGGAACTTGTTTCAGATAGAGAGAGAGAGAGAGAGAGAGAGAGAGAAGGAGAAGGAGAAGAAGAAGAAGAAGAAGAAGAAGAAGAAGAAGACAGAGGGAGCTTCTGAAAGCCTTGGCTTTGGATTGAAGGTCAGGAAATCGGATTTACACCCTATTTTCTCAGCAATAGCAAATCATTGTATTGCTTTTGTACCTTGCTTTTGCGTTTGGCTGATAATATACCGGTTTTGGGTTTAGCTGATTAATCTTCTTTGACTTTGATTGAGCTAAGATTCCTGCTTTTGGTCGTCTCCCTGGTTCTGGGTCTAGATTGTAGAATGAGCTTTCTGCTGTTGAGCTATTGGAGCATTAATTTGATGCATAGCTGATTGCTCTTTACAGTATTTTTATTATTATTATTTTTGATAAGCAGCTGGCCCAACCAGCTTATCGTATATCTCGACTAATCCAGGGTGGGAACCATAAGCCCACCGTTCACTAGTCTAATCCTGGGAGTGGGAACCATAAGCCCACAGTGTACTAGTGGCCCAGTGGGGCCCATTTGAAGTCGGAGCTAATGCTCTTCTCCTTGAACTAGCCCCAAAGGGCTTGATAGCACCTAAGAGCTTTTCAACTTGAGACAGGGAGCGAACAACGAACTCTTATGTCTCATGCCTCGACCATTCCCAAAACTCTTTCCATATATTGGGTTTTTTTTTTTCTCTGTGAATAGGTAGCAATAGAAGGGTTTATTTGATGTTTCACCTCTTGCTTGAGATAAGAGGTAAAATAAGAGGGTTGGTGTTTTTTTGGAAGAAAGCTAACTTTGTGTTTGTGTGGACATTGGCTTTCCTTTTTCCGTCAAACAGGTTTATATTTGCTTTCTTGATAACCCATTTTCGTTTTGTGGCCATTATTGCAAGATTTCTAATATAGTACCCTAGGTTCTTGTAGGTTTCAACTCATATAATTCCCCTCCATTACATGATATATTCGGAATGTTTTTACCAAATTAATTTTTTTGTTGTTGTTCAACAGGATTAATTACTCTAATATCAAACCCTTAGACCATTTCTGAATTAAAAATCAATGGGTCTGTCTCTTTCGTTGCTCTTGTCAGCATGGAATGAAATCCTGGGACACCAATTTTTCAGTTGGCCGGAAACTGGAGCTAGGGTTGGAATACATAGGGATTTGGCCTTGAGAATAGTTCCATATCATAGTGAAGATTCAGAAACCATGAACAAGAAGTCTGAGGAATTAGATCAATTCCCACTATCGAATAAACCAATTGGTGGAACCTCTATTCAACCGAATGATCTAGTTCTGGAAAAAGAGAATGTGGAGTCAATGCTTGTAATGGAAAAAGATTATGACAAGTCCAGGCCAACAATTACACTTCCTCTGCCCTTGATAATGCTTTCTCCAAGACCTATTAGTGAGCTTGATGCTGCTGCAACCAAGGTTCAGAAAGTCTACAAGAGTTACCGGACAAGAAGGAACCTAGCTGATTGTGCAGTTGTGGTTGAAGAACTCTGGTTAGTCTCTTATTCACAATCTATAGTTTAGTGGAGCTGATTTTAATCATTTCAGTGTTTTGATGTAATTGTGGTAACATGATAATGTTTTAGGTGGAAGGCCTTAGATTTTGCTGCTCTGAAACGGAGCTCGGTATCATTTTTCAACGCTATGAAACAAGAAACTGCTACATCGCGATGGGCACGTGCAAGGACCAGAGCTGCCAAGGTTCGTTAAAGTACTGCATAATTACCAAAAATGTTGGGTAGATAGATTTGGGAGTTAATTCCAGTTACTTTCTATTTCAGGTAGGGAAGGGTTTATCCCAGGATGAAAAGGCTCAAAAACTAGCTCTTCAACATTGGCTTGAAGCAGTAAGCCCTTTTATTAATGACTTGCTTGTGCATATGCGTTCATTCCTAGCCAATAATGTGTAACATAGTATGCTCTGTAGCGTGTGTCCTCTGCATTCCGAGAACCACAGTAATCTATAGACCAATATGCAATAGCAGACCTCTATTTTATTTTCCTGTTGTCTCAATGGACGCAAGGTGATGTTTTCAGAAGCATATTTAGTGCCTTTGGTAATCATAGGTTGGTAGAGTGGACTCGAGTTCAACATTCACATTTTAATACCTTGTAAGAAGTATAATGACATATTGACATCATTGTACCTGAATTTCTTGTCAAAATAAGTATGTAGAAGCTATTAATATTATTCTCTGTTTTCAGATAAAGTTGTGCAACCTTGCAAAATTAAACTGTAAATCAAGTTAAGCTTCAGAGATATCTATGGACTTCAATTGTCTGAAACTTTAGACTAGGGCACATACTATAAATGATTAGGAGCTATGTTATGGATCTTTCAAATTATATAAAGTAACCGTATAGGACATTCGATGCTTGGACAAGGGTATGAGATCTGTTTCAACTTTCAAACATGTTTAGTTGGAGAATAGTTTAACAAGCATATTTTCTTACTCAAATTTCGCATGAGCTATGCATGTAACTCCTATAATTTGCATGAAAAAGGTCTAAGATAACTAGTAAACACCCTTAAGCTAGAAAAATAGAACTTATATATTAAGGATTTTGAATATTCCATCATGTCCCCGTATCCTTGGAATGAAAATTAGATGAAACTAATGCTTAGACACGTACCTGCACCTAACATCTGTACCAAAGTTCGTTACATAATTGGAAAGGGAGGTATATAATGACTTGCCTTGTTGATTATTCTTCCTTTCTCTTCCAGATTGATCCACGTCATAGGTACGGACACAACTTGCATTTCTACTACGACTTATGGTCTGATAGCAAGAGCACCCAACCTTTCTTCTATTGGTAAGTAGCCCCTCCATTTACCATAGTTCACAAGTTAAACCTGCTCTCCTTTTAAATGTTCTCACTATATTCTCTTCTTTTCTGGAAATGCAGGCTTGATGTTGGGGACGGTAAAGAATTAAATCTTGAATGTTGCCAAAGAATCGATCTACAAAGCCAGTGCATTAAATATCTTGGACCTGTAAGTTTCATCCCGTTGATTATGTATTTTTCATAAGTAGACTATTCAAATCAGGTATTTGCATACAAAATGCTTTCAATTGTTTCTCATGTATATTTCCACACTTCCAGAAGGAAAGGGAAACATATGAAGTGATTGTGGAGGGTGGAAAGCTAGTATTCAAACAAAATGGCATGCTATTAAACACTGATGAACACTCAAAGTGGATCTTCGTCCTGAGCACAGCAAGGGCTTTGTATGTGGGACAGAAGAAGAAAGGTGTTTTTCAGCACTCTAGTTTTATGTCTGGAGGTGCTACAACGGCAGCCGGTAGATTGGTTGCAAACGATGGAATTCTTGAGGTATAAATGAGACACTACTTGCATATATAAAGCTGCATTTCTGTTTGAGCTACTTGAGCTTATTCTCTCTCTTTACTTCAGGCAATCTGGCCATACAGTGGACATTATCTTCCAACTGAAGACAATTTCAAGGAATTCGTTAGTTTCCTTGAGGAGCACCATGTGGACTTGACCAATGTTAAGGTAACTTCTCTTGGTTCCGGACATCAAACCTACATGCGCATAGACGCTTTTGGTTGTATATGCCTAGATGTGCAGTGGCATTTGTACATAGCTAAAGCTTCTTGTAAATCCAAATTTAGTACTCCATAAAGTTACTATTGGTGTTGCCCTTTTTGCAGCTATATATAATGCCTAATTATTAATCCCGAATTTCTCCTTCAAGGATTTTTTGTTTCTCAACCGCCCTCAACTACTACAGTTTTATCTTAACGGCTCATGTTTTTCCAAAATTCTGTATTCCTTCTTCATCTCCTCCCAACTTTGCTTCAGTTTTGTAGTAAACTAGGGTCGGGTGTGTGGGACTTTCTTGTCAACCGGGGTGTACACTTTCCTGCTTTAACTTTTGGCTATACCATGATGCTAATGAGAAGTGTTTTTAGTACTCCACTTTAAGCTTATCACACATATGGGGAATATGGAATTCTAAATCGAAAATGCAAAACTCATTTTCATTAGTAGTTAAGAACAAGATGACTGATATTCACCATTTTCTCTGCAGATGTGTGCAGTAGATGATGACAACACCTCGTTCAAACTTACAACTGATGAGTCCAAGCCAGAACTGGTAGAGGGTCCATCAACAACTGCAACATTACCTGATAATGGAGCTATCAATGAACTGTCCAACACAACTTCTGATGACGGAGATGCTACTACAGACGTGGCCAAAGCAGAACCACCACCAGTGTTTGAATTGGCCAAGCGTTTATCATGCAAGTGGACTAGTGGGGTTGGTCCTCGGATTGGGTGTGTCAGGGATTACCCAACAGATCTGCAATCCCTGGCACTTGAGAAGGTCAACCTATCACCAAAGGTTACAACAGGCATGCCCTGGAGTATTGGTGCAATCCCATCTCCCCGACCAAGCCCAAAGGTCCGGATGTCTCCTCGGCTTGCGTATATGGGACTCCCAAGCCCAAGGGTCTCTGCTTCGACTGGGAATTAGACTCTTCAACAACCTTGAGCAAAAGTGCATTTCTTGTGCCCTTGATGAAATCTTGTAGGTAGTGCCTTTGATGTAAATGTGAGGGACTAGCCCAGCATGTTTTGTTCCTTGATTCTTTTGTTCTTTAGATTGCGTCGTCAATTTAATGTTTTGTATTTCCAGAAATTGCTACTCAATTTCTACTCAGGTGTTTTGGATTTCAGGTTTAATGCAAAAAAATTATGAACTGGTAACCATTATATGCAATTGTTCACGCCACATTTTCGTTCTTGTTACCGCATACTCACTTCAACTGGTGTTAGGAATGGAACTAGAGGAGACGGTGTGGGCAAAGGGGGGAGGAAATGGGAACCCTAACAAAGAATTCACTGGCGGAACTCACAAGTTTCAGGCCTCTACGTTCATTCCATAGGGACGATGCTATTGAGAATTCGACCAAACCCACAAACAAACAATGCGAAGAACAACCAAGAAAATAAAATAAAAATGCAATCTTCTCCTATTGTATCGATTTCAATTTTTTATCCTCATGATAAATGACATTTTCTGCGCCATTCAAAAAAAAAAAAATAAAGAACACAAGGCACGAAGATTTTTACGTGGTTTCCCAATTATGTAGTTTGAGTACATTTACGGCTCTCATTATTTACCACAACATATAGAATGATGAGAGAGTACGAATTACATCAATTGCTTCATATAGTAAGTACTTATAACCTAGGGTTTACATGACCAATAAATATCTCGGAATAGTTAGCGAAGCATGACTCAATTTAAATCAGGCTTCACAAGCCCAACAGACACATACTGACCCGATTCAGCTCGTGCACAAATCCCAATTTTTTAGGCCCCAACCTTATCCAGTTCGGCCAACTACAATTACTTGTAGACTCTTTTTATAAAAATTGTATACGAGAACCGAAGAACTCATGGCTCTAACCACCACCAATAGTAATACTATCATTATCATACAACACACTTGGGGGGTAATGAGGAGCAAGTGCCCTGCAGCCCAAATTCAGTACGCGGAAATGGGCAATTAGTAAATGCATGAGGAAGCAAGTTGCAGATCAATCAATGGTCGCATACATGGTTATGAGAAAAACTTCTTTACGGAGCGTCTCATAAAGAAGATTTACGGCGCTAAATCGCGCGCATCCAAAATTGTTTTGAATGGTCTGAATTGAATAAATTGACCAGTAAATCAAAATCGAAAACACATTTCAACCATTAATTGCACGAATAAATGGGTGAGATTGTGCACAGCCGTGATAAAGTTATTCAATACGTTTCTCTCCATGGTCATATTTCATTCCAAAGAGGCTGATGAATTTGCTTAATTTGACTTCGATACTATCAAAAGTTGACTTTATCTTGATTCGCTTTGATTTGTGATCAATAATTACGTGCGCGTGCTTGGTAAAGTGGATTAGGGACCCCTCCAATTTGATATTTCCAGCTAACCAATTCACAGATTATTTAAAAACACATAATAATAAAAAAAAGTTAGAAACACTGAAAAAGAAAAGAGTAATTATTCAGTAGTCGGGGAGTACCGCCACGTGATACTCTAAATTACTTTATAACGACACATTTCTGTGGGATTCATATATTTAGTGGTAGACCCCATAAAAATGTGTAATTATAAAATGGTAAAGAATACAACGTGACACTACCGTGAAGTATTATATAATTTCACAAAAGAAAAGTGACTTTTCCAAGTGGGGGGATTTACCCACAAAGAAAGGTAGATAATAATGGAGGCACGAGGCTAAAATTGTGCTTCTTCACATTGACGTTGAAAGGTAATCCTAAATTGAAGGTTAGAATCGTTCAAATTGGAACTAGAAAGGATCAAAGTGAATTTTCGTGGGAAGCGGAAGGGATATAACAGATATTTCCCCATATATAAAACCGAGAAAAACTGATACTAGTAGTACCATGCACTAATGCTACCGACACTGCTTTGTCTTTGATTCATCAAAATAGTCATTTTCAGATAGATAGACTGACTAGACAGAAGACAAAGGGAGCATGTGAAGTCCTTGATTTTTGGATTTGAAGGTCGGGAAATTGGATTTTACACGCTTTTTTAAGCAATAGAAAATCATTACAGCATATTGCTTCTGTACCTTGCTTTTGGGCTTAGCTTCTTTGATTGAGCTAATATTCCTGCTTTTGGTCCTCCTTCCCGGTTCTGGGTCGAGATTGTAGAATGAGCTTTCTGCTGCTGTGCTATTGCATTTTGATTCTTAGCTGATTGCCTTTACATTATTTCCCAAACCCTTTCCAAGTTCTGTTTTTTTTTTTAGGTTCGATTTTCCATGCCAATTGTGCATACCAGTGCTCTTGACTGTTAATGAATGAAGCATGGTAACGTGTACAAAATTAAATTGGGTCTCTAAGCCTGCTCTCTTTGATGTCATTTGGCTTTGATTTGGGGGCATAGTTCCGTAGCAAAACAAGTATAGGAGGCCATTTAGTAGTATTTTGAGAGCAATCACTTTGTGCATATTCCCAAAGGTTAGGTCTGTCTCCAATTCTCCCCGCCCATACCCCCAATGATTGGATACTCTATGGGTTCCGTTATTATTGTTTTTGTGGATTGTCGAGGCCAGCTTATGCGCACCCTCAACTATTCTCCTCCCTGGTCAAAGGTAGGCCATCCCTCTTGGATTACTGGATTCACAAGAGATTTATCCCGCAAGAGGGCCAATTTTCGAACCAGGATGTCTGGGTTTACATCTGATCCTGTTGACTGAGCTACCCTACCCCTTGCGGGTTTTGGGTTTTCTTTCCCCTTTGCGTAGGAAGCAATAGAAGGGTTTATTTGATGTTGCACTTCATGCTTGAGAAGGGGTGTTTAGTGGTTGGTGAATAAGAGAAGGGTGGGTTTCTTTTGGCAGAAAAGCCAATTTTGTGTTTGTGTGAACGATGGCTTTACTTTTTGTGTCAAACACTTGGTTTGTTTTTGCTTTCTTGTTGATAACCCATTTTCGTTTTGTGGCCACTTTTGCAATAGTTCTAAAAAAGTACCCTAGTTTTGATCTTGTAGATTTCAACTCATAATATCCCTTTCTTGTATAATATTCGGAATGTTTTTACCAAATTTATTCTTTTTTTGTTGTTGTTCAACAGGCATAATTACTCTAATATTGCTGCATTAAAAATCGATGGGTCTGTCTCTTTCGTTGCTCTTATCAGCATGGAACAAAATCTTGAGACAGCAGTTTTCCATTTGGCCGGAAACCGGTTGGAATAAATGTGGGGATTTGGCCTTGAGAACAGTTCCGTATCATAGAGAAGATTAAGAAACCATGAACAAGTTTGAGGAATTAGATCAAATCTCACTATCTAATAAACCAATTGGTAGAACCCCTATTCAAACGAATGATTTAGTTCTGGAAAAAGAGAATGTGGAATCAATGACTTTGAAGGAAAAAGATTATTTCAAGTCCAGGCAAACAATTTCACTTCCTCAGCCCTTGATAAAGCTTTCTCCAAGACCTATTAGTGAGCTTGATGCTGCAGCAACCAAGGTTCAGAAAGTCTACAAGAGTTACCGGACTAGAAGGAACCTAGCTGATTGTGCAGTTGTGGTTGAAGAGCTCTGGTTAGTCTGTTATTCACTATATATAGCTTGGTGGAGCTGATTTTAATCATTTCACGTGACATGATAATGTTTTAGGTGGAAGGCCTTGGATTTTGCTGCTCTGAAACGTAGCTCAGTGTCATTTTTCAACGTTACAAAACAAGAAACTGCTGCATCGCGATGGGCACGTGCAAGGACCAGAGCTGCCAAGGTTCGTTAGAGTACTGTATAATTACCAAAAATGATGGGTAGACAGATTTGGGAACTAATTCCAATTACTTTCTGTTTCAGGTAGGGAAGGGTTTATTCCAGGATGAAAAGGCTCAAAAACTAGCTCTTCAACATTGGCTTGAAGCAGTAAGCCCTTGTAATGGTTACTATCAATTTACCTTATTGTATTTATCTTTAATTATATGACCCACTTGTGCATATGAGTACATTCCTGGCCTACAATGTGTAAGATAGTATGCTCTGTAGCTTGTGTCCTCTGCAGTCCGAGAACCACGATAATCTATAGACCAATATGCAATAGCAGGCTTCTCAATGAACATAAGGGGATGTTTTCAGAATGTTACGGGGGTACCTACTGAAAATTTTGCTCTTTGCTTTCATGGAAGGCTGAGCGTATTCCTGGCCCTATTTTTATTAAATCAAACCGACTTATTGTATAATTACTTAACCTATTCTGTATTAAGTGCTGAAAATAGATTATCAAACGAGCCCTGAGACATGTATCCGCACCTAACATACATACCCAAGTCCATTACATGAATTGGAATGGGAGGTAGATATATAATGATTTCTCTCTTGTTGATTATTTTTCCTTCCGTTTCCAGATTGATCCACGTCATAGGTATGGACACAACTTGCATTTCTACTACGACGTATGGTCTGAGAGCAAGAGCACCCAACCTTTCTTCTATTGGTAAGTAGGCCCTTCATTAACGAAAGTACACAATTCACAACTGCTCCCGTTTTAACTCGTTTTAAATGTTCTTACAATATTCTCTTCTTTTATGGAAATGCAGGCTTGATGTCGGGGACGGTAAAGAATTAAATCTTGAATGTTGCCATATAATCGATCTACATAGCCAGTGCATTAAATATCTTGGACCTGTAAGTTTCATCCCTCAGATTATGTAGTGTTTGCATACAAAATGCTTTCAATTGTTTCTCACGTATATTTCCACATTTCCAGAAGGAAAGGGAAAGATATGAAGTGATTGTGGAGGGTGGAAAGCTATTATTCAAACAAAATGGCATGCTATTAAACACTGATGAACACTCAAAGTGGATCTTCGTCCTGAGCCCAGCAAGGGCTTTGTATGTGGGACAGAAGAAGAAAGGTGTTTTTCAGCACTCCAGTTTTATGTCTGGAGGTGCTACAACAGCAGCCGGTAGATTGGTTGCCAACGATGGAATTCTAGAGGTATAAATGAGACACAAATGGAAGAATATACACTTGCATATATAAAGCTGCATTTCTGTTTGAGCTACTTGAGCTTATTCTCTCTCTTTACTTCAGGCAATCTGGCCATACAGCGGACATTATCTTCCAACTGAAGACAATTTCAAGGAATTTGTTAGTTTCCTTGAGGAGCACCATGTGGACTTGACCAATGTTAAGGTAACTTCTCTTGGTTCCGGACATCAAGCCTATATGCGCATAAAGACACTTTTGGTATATGCCTATATGTGCAATGGCATTTGTAGTAGCTATTGTTTCTTTAAAGCTTGTTGTAAATCCATATTTAGTACTCCATAAAGTTACTATTGGTGTTGCCCTTTTTGCAGCTATATAATGCTAATTTTCAATCCCGGATTTCTCCTTCAAGGAACTGCTTCGGGTTTTTGTTTCTCAACTACTACAATTTTAGCATAACTGCTTATGTTTTTCCAAAATTCCATATTCTTTCTTCATCTCCTCCCAACTTTGTTTCAGTTTTGTAATAAACTAGGTTCTGTTGTGTGGGATTTTCTTGTCAACCAGGGTTTACACTTTCCTGCTTTAACTTTGGGTATGCCATGATTGTAATGAGAAGTGGTTTAAGTACTCCACTTTAAGCTTCTCACACACATGGGGAGTATGGAATTCTAAATCGAAAATGCAATTTTGCATTTTCATTAGTAATTTTGAACAAAGATGGCTGATATTCACCATTTTCTCTGCAGATGTGTGCAGTAGCTGATGGCAGCACCTCGTTCAAACTTACAACTGATGAGTCCAAGCCAGAACCGGAAGAGGGTTTGTCGACAACCACAACGTTTCCTGATAATGGAGCTATCAATGAACTGACCAACACAACTTCTGATGACGAAGACGCTACTATAGACGTGGCCAAAGCAGAATCACCACCAGTGTTTGAATTGGCCAAGTGTTTATCGTGCAAGTGGACTAGTGGGGTTGGTCCTCGGATTGGGTGTGTCAGGGTCTACCCAACAGATCTGCAATCCCTGGCACTTGAGAAGGTCAAACTATCATCCGAGGTTACCACGGGCATGCCCAGGAGCATTGGTGCGATCCCATCTCCACGACCAATCCCAAAGGTCCGGATCTCTCCTCGTCTTGCGTACATTGGACTCCCAATCCCAATGGTCTCTGCTTCAACTGCTACTTAGATTCTTCAACTTTCACAACCTTGAGCAAATCTTGTGCCCTTGATGAAAATCTTGTAGGTAGTGCCTCTGATGTAGATGTGAAGGACTAGCCCAGCATGTTTTGTTCCTTGATTCTTTTGAGAAATTGATATTTGCGCTCCACTTTTTACTGATGGCGCTCCACTTTGTTCATGAAGTAAAAAGTAGAGCGCGAAAATCAATTTCCTTCTTTTGTTCTTCAGATTGCGCTGTAAATTTATTCGTTCTGTATTTCCAGAAATAGCTATTCACTTTCTACTCAGGTACCCTGTAATTCATTCCCAGAGGTGTAACTTAATATTCCCAGAGGTGTAACTTAATATTCCCAGAGGTGTAACTTAATGTACTGTTTTATCGCACAAATAAACGGATGTCTTTTTTGTTGATGCAAGTGTCTCCTTGGCTTCTTTGCGTCCTTACCTTGCTCCTTTTTTTTCACAAAATCATTCTTTAGCATGCATCATCGACATCATAGAATGCAATTTTCCATTCGAAATCGAAGGAACTGTAAAATATCAGATGGCTTACTTACCTGTTGGAGGAGAACTTTACCTCATTTTTTGTGGTCAACGAGACGATGGATGATAAGTCTATGCAAAAAATAGGGAGTCGCGCGCAATAATGGCTCAAAAAATATTATGCTTCCAAGCATGTTAATACTGCATGTACACACCAGACTATTTAATAACCCATGATTTGTACTTTTTGGACCCTTTTTTGCTCTCTTTGGTAGGAATAATTTCTTAAAGTAACATAAGAAAATGATACTTAGTACATTCATATATCATACTAAATGTCATTATTCAAATGCTTTGGTGCATAGAAAGGTATAATGACAGAAGGAAGGGGTGGTAGTTTTGATGCAGCATGAGCTTTGGTTTTCATAAAATAAAATCAACTTCACAAGGCTCTTCTTTTACTTCCATATATTTGTACTAAAGGCTAGATGTTAGGTTTTCGAACTGAGCTTTTAGCCCTATAGTCATTTAGTATTAGCAACTAATGATGACAGGATTTTCACCTTTGACCAACATCGATACTCAATAATGCATAAGTACTATTATTTATGATGATAAATAAATAAATAAATAAAGTTGGACAAATGGTTCACTAGAGAAGTTGGACCTTGAGGAGTGAAAAAAAGGAAAATTTATTAGGTGCTCTTTGGGACATGTTCACGTGGCGCTTCAAGTCCATAGCCACTACACAATTTTGTAAGGTCACAAGACATGGCATTGTTCACTTGGGGTTCCTAGAATCGCCCTTTCTTATCTGCTTTTATTATTCTCATTTCTTTACTCATCTTTCTTCACTTATTATTCAAAAATCTCGCTCTAAGCAACCAGTCAACCTCTTCGAGTCAAGGGTCAAGATTCTCTGCAGTCCAACATTTGGACTGGACAGTGCCCCTTCTCGGGGCCACGTAAAAGAAAGTTCTAGTTCACGTAAGGGCTCAGACCTTGGACGCCGATGCTGACACTCAAAGGGATACTTTTCAAATTTAACCTTTGAAACGGATTTCAAGAGCAATTAGTGATTAAACCATTCACTTTTTACTTTTTAGAGCTTGTCGAGAACTTCGACCACGATATCAAACTGCTCTTGGGCCTCGTAAACATCAAAGTCGGGCCTAAGATTCTCTTTTTTAATTTGCAATTTAGGTTTTGAATTAGGACACTAGCAGAAATTATGTTAATCGGATACCGATTTACATGATTTCGAAAAGCATTTATCTTGAGAAACAAATTGGGTGAAACACTGGACCACAACCCATTAGTTCCATTTATCTCAATATAAGTGCATTTTGAATTCATATCAAACATTATCTGATCAACATATGATTTTTGACGAGCTGTTTAAAGTGAACAATTTTGATCATTTAGGTGGACCCGGGAATGGGTTCAAAATGGCTGAAACTGGATGATCCATGAGTCAAATACAGGACCTTGTACTATTTTTTTTTGGCAATATTGTATAGATTAGTGGAGAGCTAGTGTGAAATTAGTGAGTTAACAACTAGGGGGTTTCACATCTCTCCATTAGGGCTGCTACACGAACCAAGCTACTCGACTTGGAGCTCGTATTCATTCGTTAAAAGCTTGAACATTCTTTTAAAACTCATTAATATTTCAAACCAAACTTAAACAAGCTACTATTCAGCTCGTTCGGCTTATTACGCATAAAAAAGTTTAAACTACTTGTGATTGATTCGTGTTTGGCTTGATTAAAGCTCATTTGAGATTGACTCATCTCATTAACAAGCTAAGCTTGAACACATTTTTGAAGTTCGTTAAATTTTCAAACCAAGCTTGATCAACTACCTGTTTGGCTCATTTATCACCCTTACACTCCATAGGCTCAAACACCAAATTTCTCATTTAGAAGTTAATGAGTACATCTAGATAGGGTACGAGCCACATCTACCTTGTGCTAATTCTA
This sequence comes from Rhododendron mucronatum var. ripense, assembly GCA_019656295.1. Taxonomy (NCBI): domain Eukaryota; kingdom Viridiplantae; phylum Streptophyta; class Magnoliopsida; order Ericales; family Ericaceae; genus Rhododendron; species Rhododendron mucronatum. The sequence goes on along the minus strand of BPLT01000159.1, from coordinate 600,295 downwards.
GCCCCAACACTACTGGATGGAGTAGTTAATTCATAGAGAAATGGACCTTGTGCTAAAAAAGCTTTACATAAAATTTTGAATTTTAGAGAGATGGCAATCATCCAATAAGGTGGAGTCAAATCCAGCTAATGCATTTTCCAGAGAGTTGTTCAACATCCTCGGTGTCAACGCCGACAATTCGACAAAGTTAAATCCAAGATAGTGCGTGCTAATTACAAATTGATTATTCAATTCCAATTTCGAGATTGGGGCAATTAATGCTGTTCACAGTCAATCCAGTTCATAAAACAAGAACGTTTGTGGTGCATAATTGTCGGTTTCCTAAGACTACTACTGCTACTACATAGGAAAATACACTCAAAAGTCCCTTTTGTTTTCGAAAATGTACATTTTAATAAGTCGTGCAATTTTCAGATCGAACGATAAAATATTTTCGTGCATGATTTGTTATGCGTCTTTGCACCAAATTAAAAACCCTCAATTAGTTTTTCAATTAGTTGAAAAAATTAAAAAACTTAAGCTCGGATATAATTTACTTTAGGCTTACCTACTATTTTAGTCTCTATAGTTATAGATAGGTTTTAATTTGATCCTTATATTTAGAGTAAATTACAGTAAACCCCCCTCAACTAACCCAAATTTTCACTTAACCCCCTCCGACTACAAAACCCAACAGTGTGCACCCTCTAACTATCCAGAATTGACACTTAACCCCCTTTTGTTAGGTCTCCGTATGAAAAATACACCGACCGCCGTCTCCAGCCACCGGACGGCCGATCCGAGCCGTTCAAAATTTTTTTTTAAAAAAACCGAGTGGGCTAACGCGGGAATCAACGGCATCCGACGTGCGTAGGTGCTCGATCCAAAAATCCCAAGAATTTAAATGGGGTGTTTAGATCGAGCACTTACGCATGTCGGATGCCGTTGATTCCCACGTTCGCCCACTCGGTTTTTTTTTTTTAAATTTTTGGACGGCTCGGATCGGCCGCCCGGTGGCCGGAGACGGTCGTCGGTGCATTTTTCCTACGGAGACCTAACAAAAGGGGGTTAAGTGTCAATTCTGGATAGTTATAGGGTGTACACTGTTGGGTTTTGTAGTCGGAGGGGGTTAAGTGAAAATTTGGGTTAGTTGAGGGGGGTTTACTGTAATTTTGTCCCAATTTCATCCTTAGAGCATCCACAGTGGAATAACCAAAAGTCAATAATCAAAAGTTGCCACATCATCTTTTGATTATGCATTTAAGGGGTTGCTAAAGTTAGCAATGTAGAGGTTCACAATGGTACAATCAAATTTGAATAACCAAAACTTGCCACATCATAATTTCAATTTATAAAAATCTAAAAATTATGAACATAGAAAATAATTTTTTAAAAATAGGTTTCAAACTAATAAAAACAGGTTATTAGAAAAAAAGAAAATAGTTTTTTGAAAACTTTGATTTAAAAAAAAAGTTTTCGGGAAAAAGTAAAAAAAAAAAAACAGTTTTTGAATTTTTTTTTAAAAAGAACAGTTTTTGAAAAAAAAGTTTTAATAAAAAACTGCTTTTGCAAAAAAAATGAAAAATAAAAAAAACAGTTTTCGCAAAAAAAAAATAGTTTTGAAAAAAAAAATAAAAACTTTTTTTAAAAGTATTTTTCTTAGAAATTTGTTGAAAATGGAAGAGAAAATATTTTTGTGTAATGATGATGTACTTGATTGAAGAAATATGGAAATGTGGAAATATAGTTATGCCTTGGTTGATTTTTGGTTATGCCTTGATTGATTTTTGGTTATGCCTTGATTGATTTTTGGTAATGCTTTGGTTATGTCATGTTATGGTTCTATTATACTTGTAATGGTTTTAGTTATGCTCATAATGGTGAAGTTATGCCAAAAATTACGGTGTCCCCAAAATGACCGGGAACACCATAGCATCATCCGATTGATTATTGACAAAAAGTTGCTAGTTTTGATTATCCAATGGTCAAAATTTGATGAGTTGCTAAGAGGTTGTTAAATCTGATTATTCCACTGTGAGCACTTTTTTGAGCTTATGTTGCTAATCTTAGCAACATTTTAGTTTTGATTATACCACTGTGGATGCTCTTACAGTTATATGCAGGTTTAAATTTGATCGTTATATTTTTATTTTTATTTTTAATTTCATCCTTAAAGATTCTGATTTGTTTCACTCTGATTTTTTCTAATTACAAAGTGGTCCTCCAAGTTTAGACAATTATACATATACAGTTTATACAGTTATATGTACTTTTCTAAGTTAGGTTTTTGAACACATCAAGGTTTTTTTAATAGGTTCTAGTGGGATCCTTGTAATGTATAATGTATAATTGTCTAAAATTGGAGGATCACTTTGTAATTAGAAAAAATCAGAATGAAACAAATCAGAATCTTTAAGTTAGGTTTTTGAGCACATCAAAATTTTTTTAATAGGTTCTAGTGGGATCCTCGTAACCAGTAAATATATTTTAATTTTAAATAATAAATGCAACTAATCTTGATAATTTGCAGTGGGGTGCTCATTTTTTTACTATTTATATGGTGGTTAAGCTGGAAAATTGACTCTAATATCTAAACAGAAACCTAATATGAGATTGTTAAGAATTTTAGTGGGTTTTATACAATTTGAGAAAATCTTTGTCCTTGTGATTATAATTTGTAATCTGACAGATATTTTTGCAAAGGATTTAATTGACACAAGTTGAATATATACTTCAAAGGACTAATGCTATGTTTGGATTGATGTTTGAATTTTTTTTTGAAAATAGTAGGGGTAATAGAAAAGTTTTTTGAAAATAGTAGGGGTAATAAGTGGAGAGAGATAGAGAGAGAAATGTTGGAAGTAGGAGAAATCTATGGGGAATTTTTTTAAAAATTCTTTTTGAATTGTAAAGAGAACAAGGCAATCAACTCAAATGAAACATTGAAGACTAAATTGAAACTTGAGTAATTCTTTGAGTACGAAGTAGACTCAAATAAAACTTTGAGGACCACATTGAAACATATCTACAACTATAGCGATTAATAGTAGTAGGCCCTTACTTTATGATCTAAAATTTACACATTAAGTATTTAAAGAACGGTTTTTATCTACTCATACAAACATGAGCATCTCTAGAGCCGTCGGATCGCATTTTCAATTTGTTACAGCCGTTGGATTGAATCATTGATTTCAACCTGTTTCAAGTCTCACGTCTATCTATGCGTGTTTCCTCTTCTCTCTATTCAAAATTTGATACATCTCTCCTCTCCTCTCTTCCTCCATAGTTATGGTCCTCTCTCTCTCTCTCTCTCTCTCTCTCTCTCTCTCTCTCTCTCTCTCTCTCTCTCTCAGAATCCACTCCTCAGCTCACAAAGAACCACTCGCTGCATCAGTCGTCGCCAATTGATCGCCTCAATCTCTGTACACATATTCTCCACATCCACGAAATCCATTTGGTTCTCTCTCACCGTTAAGAATCCCCCCATCCTTAATTTTGCACTAGATTAGGGTTTTTCGAAATTGGGAATTTGTGGAAGCCCATCCTCAATTTCGCACTAGAATAGGGTTTCCAAAATTGGGGATTTGTTGAAGTTTATGTGGCCTATGTTGCACCTATCTTGCTAATGCAACCAACTATCTTTGGGTTTTTTTTTTCGGCTGAAAAATTATACAGTTTAGTTGTTGGATACTTGACAAAAAGTTTCCGTCTTTTGATTGGTTCGATTGGTTCAATATATCGATTATTAACCATGGTAGAATGTGGGTTCTTCATCTCGGTTATTTGTTTGGGAAGGTTATAGTCAAGAGCGCTAGAATTATTGGTTATGTTAGCTTAAAGGAAACTCTTATGATAAGCGAGAATCCTTGGTTTATGTTAGCTTAGAGAAACTCTTATGTTAGGCTCCGTTTTGCTAAAGTTCTTATTTTGCTATACCTGGATGGAATCATAGAACTAATGGAATTACACCGATTTGATAACATATGTTGTGCTAGACTATTTTATGAATTTAGAATTTTGATAAGTAAATTTTGTTGGGAGGAGGAAAAAAATTTCATTCAACAGTTATTTGTAACATCCTCTCACATGGGGTGGAATATACACACACGGAACTCAACCCATGTGAGATGGAGTTAAAAAACAATAGTTGTATCCCAAAAAAAAAATCATAAACGTGGGATTTGATACTACTTCATTTAAACTGTGTTTAAAATGCGTTATGCCGTGCCTTTAGACACAGGCATTAGAGTAACATGTAAGTGCATCTCAAAGAACAATATCTCAAATGGCATGTAAATATTTATATAAATATAGCTAGCTCAAGATTTACAATTCAAAAAATCGACACAATCTGGATTTAGAATGATGTATATAGAAATCTACAAATCAAACAAAACTGAAGACCAAATCTTTATCATGTCTTTAATGGCTCCTTCACCAAATCTTTATCATATCTTTAAGTTGGAAAGTACCGTAAGCACGGGTAATTCTCTTTCGTGAATCGATTTAGTTTTTGAACCACAAGCTAGCAAGTGCCGTAGGCACGGGCAATTCCAACCGGGATGCGTAGTGGCGTATACACGGGTAAGCACTAACTCTGTTTTATAGTATAGATTACTCAAGGCATGCTACCAAAATATTTTGAAAAGAAAAATATTTGAGCACTATTTTAGGCTCTTTAATGGCTATTATGCCAAAGAATACTACTCCCTCCATCGATCCCTTTTTAAAAGTCTCACTTCGTAATTCTTACTTTATATGAAAACATTATTACACTCTAAAAGTTATAACTTTCCATACTTACCCTCCATGGAAACATAATAATTACACTTTTAACCATTAACTTTTCAAAATGAAATATACTTTTACGGGCAAAATGAAAAATATACCAAATTTTTTCTAGGTAATTGATTTTCACACTCCCTTTTTGTACAACCACACTCCAATTTTTGTCATCTTGATTTACAAAAATAACCTTTCATAGGTATACTCTTCCACACTTGGAAGGACAATATTGTAAATTCACATTACAAGAAGACAAAAATGGAGTGTGGTTATAAAAAAAATGGGAGTGTGAAAATTACTACCGTTTTTTCTATTAATTTTACAAAATAGACACTTATCTATTTTTTCCAATTCTTTTATTATATAGATAAACGTCTATTTTTGCACAAACAAAAATAGACACTTATCTATATAATAAGAGAATTGCCTTCGAGAATTGGCTATTTAAAAAATGGGAGTGTGCATCATTTTCGAGCCGTGCCTTCAGGCACGGGCATGCGCTAGTTAAGGAATATGCCAAAATAGCATACTAGACTCTTTAAAAATGACAAAGGGACTTGTAAATAGCCAAGTCAAAAGATTTAGATAGTTTAATGCGGTCAGGAGTAATTTGAAAAAGTAAAATAATTTAGGGGAGTAATATGTAATTAAGCCTTGTTTAGAAAGCTCGTATCGGAGTTAACTAGAGCATTGCCCGTGCCTGAAGGAACAACGTAACCCTTTTTTGCCAGTGCCTAAAGGCACTTCACATCGTAACTAATCTCAATCTAAACCAATCACATTGCACTTATGCTTATTTACCAATTTGCTAATTAACAAACAACCACAACCATGCTTGGCTAACCCCCTTGAAATATTATCACCATCAACCGACACAGATTACATGAAAAAAAATTGCAACCAGTGTGGTATTACGGAAAAAAAGAACAATCACCAATGACAAAAAGGCATGTTAGAAGCCCCATTCATTCAATGCACTTATGCAACTCCACAATCTAATTAGTTACAACAAATAATCAAAAAAATTAAGGAAAAGAAGAGAGCAACAAAGAGGACATGAGTTCCCTTTTGCCAACATTCATTGGATAGGAAGCCCCCAGACAACATTTGAGGCCAGCAGACCATGCAAAACAAAAGAGGAAAATTCAGAAACTTGTTTCTCTCAAAACCAAAAAATGATAAAATGTAAAGTAACCACCAAAATTTCAACACTGGTGAATCCTCAAAGCAGGCGAAACTACCAATATGTCAAGTATATTGAGCAACAAAATTTTTTCTTTTTGGTTTGGTGTCCACATAACGAAAAAGTGGATTGAACACATTTTGAATACATGCAAACATGCTCAAACCCATCCTCAAAATTCACTAAGTTAAAAGCATAAAATTATTCATTAAAATATCTTTAAAAACGGATAAAAAAAATATCTTTAAAAAAGAAAAAAAAAGATAGATTAGTACAAAATCCCAATCTTCCAGAATCAATTCAAATGTCCAATTTTTAGAAAGATGATTTCCAATCAAGCATGGTACGAAAGTAAAACTAAAAATTACATGTCAAGCATACCTGCTTAACAAATTGTGGGCTACGTGCCCGGAAAAATCCTCCGCCCGTCTTTTTGTATATTTTTGGTGTTACAAAAAAAAGGGGGAAAATAGTTGGTTCGTTTGAGAGTCGCCACCCGGGTTTTTGAAAAAGGATTAACCACGAGAAACCGTTTATTTGAAAAGTTTTGGGTTCTTCTGCCCTTTGAAAAGGTTTTGGTCTAAAAACAGAGAATTGTGGGTTCGGGAGCCAGGTTACAAGGGGGGAAGGTTTTGTTTGGAAAAGCACCCCCCTCGCCCGATAAAATCGGTCTCTACTAATATTTGTGGGATTTAAAATCATTTTATTGCTTAACTTTTATTCACGTAAACAAATATAGCACATAAACAATTTACAACATGTAAATAATTTAATTGCAGCAAATATAAGCGTAAACGTGCATGCTTAGAATGTAAACATTTAATTGCAGAAAATAACTGAAATCAACATTCTGTCTCACGAGAGCACTACCGTACGGCAAATGGGTGTCTACCGTACGGCGAATGGGTGTGCCATACGGTACATGGCTTTGTGGTTTACAATTCATAAACAAGATTATTTGGCATGCGACAATCTAAAAATAGACATTATGCTTATGTATCAAATGAAATTGAAGAATAAAACAAGTTTTGGCAAAATGTATCCCTTGAAGAATCTCTGCCGTACGGCAATAGTATGTGCCGCACGGTAGAGATTGTGGGACATTAGTTTCGATTTATTTGAAAATGTTTAAGCCATCTAAGCCCAGGGTTGGTATGAGGAACCAGTCTGAGTTTAGTGGCTTCCCCTCAGAATTTAGGAACAAAAGTTTGTACCTTTGGAATGAAAACCTTCCTTCGGAGAGTTGGGATTCAAGTGGTGGCCCTTGATATGAACTTGGATGAGCGGGGGAAGCTTTGGTACATCGTAGTGACCAGGTATGAGACTTGGCTTTGGATTTGGATTGCTTTTGAAATGGTTTTGGACTTGATTTTTTTAGAGAAAAATGGAGTTTTCGGTATTTGAAAGTGAAAAGGAGCGAAAAAAAATGGATTGTGAAAGAGGATGATGCTTTTAGTATTTGAAATAGGAATGAAAACAAGTATGGATTTTTCAAATCATTTTTGAACAATTTTTGGTGTTATTTCTCTCTCTTTTTCAAAAAAATGTACATCACTCTTTCTTTTTCTTCCAAAAAATTGTTGTGTCATGTCTAATACCAAGGGAAGGTATTTATAGGGCAAAACTGACTTGAAAATCAAGCAAACTTGGCTTGAAAGTTAAGCCTCCGGCCTGCAACTGAAAAACTTGGTCGTCAAGCAAAAATAAGGGCGGCAACATGTACCGTACGGTGGAAATTTTTCTCCCGCACGGTGGAGGTTTGAACCGCCAGAAATTTGAGTTTTCTGGGATGTACCGTACGGTGGAAATTGTCCCGTACGGTGGAAATACTTCTACCGCGCGGTAGAGTTTGTCAGCTTAGCAGGCCAAACTTCGAATGGCCGCCCCGGACACTCCCGAACTCGGTTTTAGGTGTTCTTTGGACCGTTGGAAAGCTCGTTAAGTCTACTTTCTAACCCAAGTGGTTTGGATAAAAATAATTTTGTACATCAAAAGATATGACGATTTTACCCTCAGGTGGTCGAAAAAGTGGTCGTTTTGGCAAAATTCTCATATCTCCCTCATTTCAAATCGGATTAAGACTTATTATATATCGATAAAAAGGGTTTTGAATGTACTAAAAGATGGTGGACTCCAACCATAAAAATAAGGAAGTTTGTTTTATGAAAATTGGGCTGAAAGCAGACTAAACCGAAGATCATTGGTGCCACGACGGCCAAAACACGTATTCACTCATTCTAAGTGTCACTTTGGCACTCTCAAACTTAGTTCTAAAGTGTTTCCTCACTCCTTTGAGTAAAAAGAGCATTGTTTGAAGCTTCAAGGCACGTTTTTATTATTGAAAAGGTTATCGGTCACTTGTTCACGATTTTCGAAAGTAACGCTCCAAAAGGTTTAAATCATTCTTGTTTATCATCATCGGGGACTTAAAAGTTATCCACGATTTCCAAATTGGGGTGTCTACACAAATCTTACCCTGATTTCTGTTTAATAATTTTAGTACCACAATCTAAGGAGGAAACAAATCTAACGTAGGGAGTTTACCCTTCCCCCATCAACTAACATATAGACTTGAAATACAGTTGATCACCATGTAGGCATTGTCTTCTAATTGTTTGTTGCTCCTTTGTTCTCTTTTTGGAACAGGCTCTTAGAGTCACCTGAGTTGGCAGCCCGTGGTACTTTTTCTTAAGACGATCCAGCTAAAGAATGTCATTGAGTATTAGGGTCACCGGCCTAACATGGTCTCTTCTCCAATGGCCAGGGTAACCAACACAAAGATGAATAATTTCCCTAGACTTCCGAAAATAATTGTTCCCATTAATATCCACCAAGTTCTCACCAAAAAGAATAATAACAATTGATTTCACCAAAATTATCGAATGCCAATTCAAGGAACGAAATATAACCATTTGTGTATTTTCAATCAACAATTATGAATTTTTCTAAGGAATCATTTAAGGGATATAAGAAAGCTTGAAAGTACGTAACATGCTTAATCACTCATGTGGATCCAAAAGTAATGCAATCATCGAACACGCAAAAAGAAAGCTAACCTGAACAAAACAACAATACTAGATGACTAAGGGGGTGTTCCACTTTCTCCAAAAAAAAAAAATTTTGAAAAAGAAGATAATTTCAAACTCAAAAATCATGTGTTTACGCAAATAATTTTTCTACCAATATGGATTTTGTTTGATAGATTTCATTGAGATCTTTTAAATGGTGCAAAACAATTTTAAAAACTATTTTTTATTTTCATTATATTTGAGTTTGAAATAACCTTATTTTTAAAAAAGAAGACTTAGAAGGAAAACAAAACGGGGCCTAACTATTCAAAGTTTAGTACTAACTCGATAAACTATGAATATTTTTACCATTAAAATTTCTCCTAAATTACTATAACAATGGCAGCCACCAAACTTCATGCATCCAATCCACATGCATACACCTCACCTCTTGATCTCCATTCCTAAACTCTACCGTTCGAACTTGTCCCCACATGCATAATTGTATAGCCTGTTGTTAGAACTATGACTCATATGTTAAGTATGAAGATTGGGATTTAAAAAGTGTTTTTGAAAAATAATAGGGGTAATGAGTGGAGAGAGATAGAGAGAAAAAGGTAGAAAGTAGGGGGAATCTCGGGGGAATTTTTTGAAAAATTCTTTTTGAATCGCGAAGGGAACAAGGCATAAAGAGTTCTAGAAAGAAAGTCAAATGTCGAAGCGGAGCGGAATGAGTGGAGTATAGCGGAGGTATGGTACGGTATCGTACAAAGGTATTTTTGGGATACAGACCAAATACTTTATGTTGTAAATGTTAGTTTTTTTTCCAGTAGTGTGGCCCACTAGCCTCCACGTTTTGTGCATGTGGGACTCCACCATCAGATAAGCCAAAGAAGTGTTATGGTTCATTACGATAACTAATTAAAATTATAGATTAAGGAAAACTCTTGATAATGAAAGAGACCTTGATGGACTAGGTGTTTTTTAATAATTATCTCTAAGGCCCTCTCATCTCCTCTATAAAAGGTAGAATACCCACCCCTTATTCTTACGGTTTTTCCAGCAATTAAAGTACTGGGGTATTCTAGAAAAGTAGAGACAGAGAGAAGAAGGTGAGCCAAGAATTAAGGTGTTTCTAATTAAGGGGTTTGCTGCTTCTAATCTCGATGGCCAACAAAGGTACGCTATTTATTGTTCTAGAGATGTGTTGAATTCAAGATCCTGTTATATCTGTTTTCCGCATAATAGATAAAATACAGATATACGATTTACAGTTGGTATCAGAGCAATAGGTTTTTCTGAATCAATACATCTTGGAATAAAATTATGTCGAACATACTGTCGTGTGTCGATTAAAATTATCTCGAATGTCGATTAGCCCTTACGGTGAACTGGGCAAATAGTTATTGTGAATGATCGAATATTTTATGCTATTGTGATGTTTTTCATTCGGATAGAAAAGGACCGCTTACTCGCCGTCATTGGTTTACTGCTGTGGGCTAACAAAGTGGATATAGTATTGTAACAATTTTTCCTTGCTTTGTTTATTGCCCATTTGCTATTGCAGTAAAGAGATCCATGATCTCTGAAATTGGCCATGAATATTAAGTGTTCTATTAATTGTCGTTGAATCCAGAATGTCTTCATGCCGTAATTGAACAATTGGTTATTATAGTAGCATAATCGATTACTATTTGCTTCTGTTGGTTGCTAATTAATATTTCGGTAAAGAAGTCCACGACTCGGCAATTAATTGTTTTTTCTATAGCTCACAACTTCGCATGTAACCTATGTGATTTTAAGATCTAAATTGCCGTAGTGGATTTTGCGGAGTCTATTAATTTTACTCCTTTACGCAACTAACAGTTCGCCTTCTTTACATATTGATACTATTTGGATATGGTGATTGGGCAAATCAGTTTATGGTAAAGAGATTGACTCTCTCTGTTTGGATTGAGTTATTGTTTTTCTAATCAAGATCACTAGACCGGAAAACATATACATGTTCTTGCAATGTATGTACGGATATTGTTTTCGTTATGGTTTTATATGGTCAATGATAGAAATAAAAAAATCATAATCGCATGGTTACAAAATTAATCTGTTTTGTCAGATTATGTTTTCTGCAATAATGTATGATTATTTTGAAGCATTTAATTGGGAAAGTTTTTCTATTACTATGTTACTGTATATGTGAGAGTTATGGTTAGATTAAATGTCATTGAATGGATTATCAATCACTTAAAATATATATATATATATATATATATATATTTAGTTGTATATTTTATTTTACGGTAGAAGTGATTGAATAAAAGAATGACATCCGCATAACTCGAATAAAAGAATAGAGCATATCATTGGTTAGTTTAATATTCATAGGAATTACTAATTTGGTAGTCACCCAAGTGACCTAGGTTAGTGGAACTTATGAATATTAAATTACATCAAAGTTTTGTTAAAAGGGTAGCAATTAAGTCAATGATATTCTCGAATTGCAGTCATGATTATAAGAATGGAACTAGGCCCAAAGGAGAGTCACATTTAAATAATTATGAACTGGGTAGGGTGAGTAGTTTATGCAACTTAGCGGGTTAGGATTGGATATCCAAAGATAACATGACTAACTTGATAAGCTGTATAAATTATTTAGACCTACGTAGGTGATTATGTTGCACCTACTTAATGAGTGAACAATAGGTATGCTTAAGTTTTGCCCAAAGGAGGACCTAGGTGATGTCAATAGTTCATCATTATAAATTATTTAGACCAACTTAGGTGATTATGTTGCACCTAATTAATGAGTGAACAATAGGTATGCTTAGGTTTCGCCCAAAGGAGGACCTAGGTGATGTCAATAGTTCATCATTATAAATGTTTATAATTCTCAAAGCTTTTATTAAGTATTGTCCTATTTTATTTCCTGTTATAGTTCCTTATTTTACTGCACTAGAATACCTGAAGACTGGGAAAGATTGCTTTAAATTTGCTGATAAGTCACTTGTAGATACGATTATGGCTGAGTTAACCACCATGAAATATGATGGTAGTCGTGGAGTTCAAGAGCAAATCTTGAACATGTATGACAAAGCTGCAATGCTTGCAACCTTGGGAATTCAAGTGGATGAGTCTTTCCTTATTCAAGCTATACTCAACTCACTTTAGGCACAGTTTGGCCCATTCAAAATTCACTGTAATGCCCATGAGAAAGAGTGGAGTTTGAATGAGCTAACAAACTTGTGTGTTCATGAGGAAGTGGGATTGAGAAAGGAAAGGCATCACACTGCATTGGCAGTGACTCAAGTTGCTATGAAAGAAAAGGGTAAAGTGAGAAAATATTCACCAATCAAAGTCGATGAACCTGAGAAAAGTAGTCAGGCTCATAATGGTCTTACTGTCAAGGGTCACTTTTGTGGCTGTAAAGGACATGTGAAGGAGGACTGCAATAAACGTAAGGCTTGGTTTGAAAAGAAGGGTAATAATCTTTCTTTTGTATGTTACGAATCAAATGTTGCTGAAGTTCCTTCTAATACTTGGTGGATGGATTCTGGAGCTACGACTCACATTACGAATTCCTTGCAGGGATACCTTTTAACCTAGAAACCGGAGGAAAGTGAGAGATTTGTCTATTTAGGGAGTCGTCTTAAGGCTGAAGTGGTAGCTGTTGGTACCTATCGCTTGGTTTTAGAGATGGGTCATCAGATAGATCTTGAAGACACTTTTTATGTTCCCTCTATTTCTAAGAATTTGGTTTCTTTATCTAGATTAGATTGTTCTGGATATTCAGTTTCATTTGGTTGTCGAAAACTCAAATTGATGCTTAATTCAATAATGGTTGGT